>CAUYLG010040480.1:0-91603 GCA_963573385.1 Cacajao melanocephalus
GTTTTTAATACCCATTTTTAGACTGCATTCTAGCCTGGGCAGTAGAACAAGAATCCTGTTCTCTCTCCCTCTTTTCCTTCCTCTTTCTTTCTCTCGTACAGTCTTTTTTTTCTTTCTTTCACTCTCACTTTCTTTCCTCTCTTTTTCTTTCTTTAAAAAAATAAAAAAAAAAAAGAGAAGGAATGAAGGAAGGAAGGAAGGGAGGGAGGGGAGAGAGAGAGAGAAAGAAAGAAAAAGAAAAAGGAAAAGGAAGAGAGGGAGGGAGGAAGGAAGGGAGGGAAGGAAGGAAGAGGGAGGGAGGGAGGGAAGTGGTGGAGGGAGAGAGGGAAGGAAAGGAGGGAGGGAAGGGAGGGAAGGAGGGAGGGAAGGTAGGGAAGGAGGCAGGCCGGCCACTTACTTTTGTTCCCGGTAAACCTGGTAAGCCTGGTTCTCCTTGAGGACCAATGAAACCTGGTTCTCCCTTTAAAAACATGGGCATATGAGATTGTTAATCATTTGACAATAAATAAATAAAGCTAAACTCATTTTCTTCTACTGAGATTTTACTTCCTTGATTGTATATAGCTTTCTTGCTGAGATCCAGCTACTGACTATAAAATTAATCAAAACTGATTTTGATCAGTGAAGACATTTTGAGCAAAACTTTGGAGAAGTTTTAGAAAGTAAAAGTGACTAAGTAATCAGATACACGTCCTTACAATTTCCTTTCTAATCTGTTGTCCATTGTTTCTTACCACTTACCAAAATAAGAAGCATTATGTTTGGGTGAATGTGGCAGGTAGCCTCTAAAATGGGCCTTGATAATCTTATCCCCTGTTGTTCATTCCCTTGTGTAATCCTCTCCCCTTGAGTATAGACTGGATTTACTGATTCACATCTTATGAACAGATGGCAGAAGTGATGGGGTATCACTTCTGAACCTAAGTTGTGAAAAGCCTGTGGCTTCCATGTTGGGGGCCCTTTCTTGTTCTCTCTTACTTGGATCACATGTTGTGAGGACTGAGGTCTGCCAGCAACCACACGTGTGAGCTTGGGAGCAAGTGCCTCACCCTTATAGAGCCCTCAGATGAGACCACAGGTCTGGCTGATGGCTTCAGCCATCTCATGGGAGACTGAGCCCGAAGCACCTAGTTATGCTGTGCTTGAATTCCTGTCCCTCAGAAACAATAAGATAATTAATGTTTGTTTTTTTGGTTGTTGTCGTTTTGTTTTGTTTTTCTGTTGTTGTTGAGACAGAGTCTTGCTCTATTGCTCAGGCTGGAGTGGACTGGTGCAATCTCGGCTCACCACAACCTCCATCTCCTGGCTTCAAGCCATTCTTCTGCCTCAGCCTCTTGAGTAGCTGGGATTACAGGCACCCACCACCATGCTTGGCTAATTTTTGTATTTTTAGTAGAGATGGGGTTTCACCATGTTGGCCAGGCTGCTCTTGAACTTCTGACCTCAGATGATCACCCACCTCGGCCTTCCAAAGTGCTGGGATTACAGGCATGAGCCACCACATCCGGCTAATGTTTGTTGTTTTATGCCACTAAGTTTTAAGGGTATTATGATAGGCAGCAATAGATAACTGATGCAATGAATGTTGTTAGGGAAGAGATTCAGGAATGTTCAGCATGAAAAAACAACTCTCTCTCCTGGCCATGCCTCCAAATCCTTGTCTCCACTACCTAGAGGAAACTCTGCAGTAAAATAAAAATATATTTGGTCTTGGTCCCCAATTCCTGGCACCAATCTCCTAAAATGGAATTTTCTGAGTGATGGGAATGAGAAGGAGCATCTTTTGTTACTCAAACCAGTTCCTTTCAACCATACCTGAGTCTATGTCACTGAAGTGACTCTTAATGGGTGCCCTAGATAGCTTCAGGATAGGAACTGGTTGCCAGATGGCCCAACGGTTTAAGAGTGTGGGAACTTTCTGCCGTACCTCCCAGCCTCTGGGGAGGGGACAGGGTCTGGAGAGGAGTCCAGCCACCAATGGCCAATGATTTAATCAATTATGCCTACATAATGGAACTTCCATCAAAGCCCCTAAACAACAGGGACTGAAGAGCTTCTGAGTCATTGAGCACATCCATGCGCTGGGAGGGTGGAATGTATCAACTTCACAGAGACAGGGAATCTTGTGCTCTGGCCTGTTATGGACCTCGCCCTATGTACTTCTTCATCTGGCTGTTTATTTTTATTAACTGTAATAGTATATAGCGTCTTCCAGATTTCTGTGAGTTGCTGTAGCAAATATCAATCCTGAGTAAGAGAGGGTATGCAAACCACTGAATCTGTAGCTGAGTTAGACAGAAGTACAGGTAACCTGGGGGCTCAATATCTGTGGCTAGTGACCAAAATGAGGTCACTCTTATAAGACTGAGCCCTGCCGGGTGCAGTGGCTCACGCCTGTAATCCCAACACTTTGGGAGGCTGAGGCAGGCGGATCATCTGAGGTTGGGAGTTCGAGACCAGCCTGACCAACATGGTGAAACCCTGTCTCTAAAAAAAAAAAAAAGAGAGAGAGAGACTGAGCCCTTAAATCTGTGGAGTCTGATACCAACCAGGGGAGTTAGTGCCAGAATAGGATTGAATTGTAGGATACCCAGTTGGTGTCAGAGCACCAGAGAGGTAGAGAATTGGTATTGGAAAATACACCACATATTTGGTGTTGGAAAATACTTGAGATCAGTGTTCACATTATCTTGACTATCCATCAAGTTTTATTTTCTTTTTTAACTGTTTGGGGTCAAATATAAGAGTTTAACTACCCAAAATCTGTAAGAAAATTTTAACGCAAAACCCATAATGACCTTGTTCTCAGTTCCTGTTTTTTTCCCCTCTTGGATTATTTCTGGAGCAGTTGTTAATATTTTAAAAATATATTTGATTTCTTTCTAAGACAGCAGTATTTCAACCCTTGTTTCATAATACTTGGAACTGAGCAGGAATGTACAGAGAAAATGTTTTATAAGACATGATAAAATGTCGGACTGGGCACAGTGGTTCACACCTGTAATCCCAGTACTTTGGGAGGCTGAGGTGGGTGGATCACTTGAGTCCAGGAGGTTGAGACCAGCCTGGGCAACATAGGGAGACTCCGGCTCTACAAAAAATATGAAAAATCATCAGATGTATTATATATTTATCTCTAGCTCTGGTGCTCATGAGACTGATCTAAGAAAAAAAGGTAGGAGTGGGGAACAAATGCTTTAGGTTTATTGCTTGCACATTTTCTGTAACTCCCTAGTCTACCTGTCCCATACCCTTACACCTATTAGAAAGGAGAATCTGAAAACATAATTTTAGGTGGATCTCTTAATGGTCTAAAATGAAAATCTGAACTACATTCAGAGAAATCAATGGTGTTTATTCTACTTCTAGTAAAAGAGTTTAACTTAAACAAAAACGTTATAAGGAATACATTTGTTTACATGTAAAATATTTCCCCTAACAAAATGATATATACAAATAAATATTTCCTCTCCATCCCAAGAGAAATGCTGTGTTAAAGTCATGTACCATTGGTAACAACTTACTCTCAGGGAAATGTAATGCAAGTTAATATGTTGAAAGTTTACAGGGAGACAAGTACTCTTGCATATATTCAAGTGAAAATGACATGATCTCACTCTTTAGCAAAACACATAGATGCACCATTAAAGCACACTAATAAAAGAGAAGAACAAAGAGTAAATGTTGCAAAAACATATTTCTTATATAGGTTAGTGTTTAGTTTATAAAAACATGAAGCATGCAGGTACATAGTTCACAAGCAAATAGATAAGGCTTTGCGATCTCAGCTGCCAGGTAAAAGTGTTTTTTAAATAGAAGATATATTGTTTCCTTTAGTAAGTGTATAGAAAGTTCTTTTTTTTTAATGTGCTGGCTGAAAGCACCAATAGTTCTTTTAAACAGAAAATTCACGGGAAAAAGTTTATTTCTAGATACAAAATTAGCACTGCATTTGACAATCTCAATGATTTTTAGCACAATTAATATTGATTGGCTAATTTTAAAGATTTTGAGTATGAGAAATTATACCTGATCGCACCACCTTAAGAAAGTATCTACTCTATCTATACATTCTGGCACACTTCTTATTTCAATTCATTCAGGAGAAAAAGCACATACTTAATTTTAGGATCACAGTTTTTGTCTATTTACTTCCAGAGGTCTGAATCACTTTAGAAGTATTATCTCCATTCTCTCTATATCTTAGCAGGATGGGGAGGAGTTAATTATTGGTCTCTTTTCTCTCTCTGAGACTTCAGAAACAATCGTTGAAATAATTAAGGCAAGGATATGTTGACTCACGGTCTTCAACTAGTTGGGCTATTTCTTACTTCCCAGAGTTTATACCAGAGATTCTCAAAGTTTGCTCTGGGGACCTCTGGAGATTTCTGGACCTTTTCAGGGAGTGTTTAAGGTCAAATTATTTTTACAATAACACAAAGACATTATTTGCCTTTTTACTTTCATTCCTTCATGAGTACATGGAGTATGAAAAGTTCAATAGGCCAGGCATGGTGGCTCATGTCTGTAACCCCAGCACTTTGGGAGGCTGAGGCAGGCAAATCACTTGAGGTCAGGAGTTTGAGACCAGCCTGGCCAACATGGTAAAACCCCGTCTCTACTAAAAGTACAAAAACTAGCCAAGCGTCGTGGTGTGCACCTGTAATTCCAGCTACTTGGGAGGCTGAGGCAGGAGAATCACTTGAATCTGGGAGGCAGAGGTTATAGTGAGCTAAGATTGCGCCACTGCACTCCAGCCCAGGCAACAGAGGGAGACTCTGTCTCAAATAAACAACAAACAAAAAGAAAAGTTTATTACATGGTTCTAGAGTCCACATTGTACCTAACCTTTAAGAAACGACCACTCGTGGGATTTAGGATAGTAGCAAAGAAAAACATCAACAGTTATCTGAATAAGCTAACCTTCCCCTGTCCAATTACATACCTGCATGAGGCCAGTTTTTATTCATATACTTCAACCAAAACAACAAATTGAATGTAGAACCAGTTATGAGAATCCAGTTGCCTCCTATTAAGTCAGGCATTAGAGAGATTTGCCATATATATATCAGTTTTAACTTCTTTTTTTTGTTTGTTTTGTTTTTACTTTTGAGACAGGGTCTCACTCTGAGCCCAGGCTGAAGACTGAAGTTCAGTGGTATGATGATGGCTCACTGCAGGCTTGACACCCTGGGCTCAAGGGGTCCTCCCACCTCAGCCTCCTGAGTAGCTTGAACTACAGTTGTGCACTACCACGCCTGGCTACTTTTTAAATTTTTTGTAGAGACTAGGTCTTGCTATGTTGCCCAGGCTGGTCTCAAACTCCGGGCCTCAAGCAATCCTCCTGCCTTTGCCTCCCAAAGCACTGGGATTACAGGTGTGAGCCACTGCCCCAGCCAGCTTTAACTTCTAATGCAGAAATAATAAAAGATATACTCTACATCAACAAAAGCTCTTTCAATTCTAATTTTTAAGAATGTAAAGGGATTTTGAGACCAAAAAGTTCAAGAACTGCTAAATCAAAAATGCAGAGTTTTATTAAAGGCTGACTTTTCAAGCTGAAGTCCTGAGGAACCAAATAATAGAGGGTTCTGGCTTTGTTAAAGTGTGGCTTAGTTAAGACTTACCATACAAAAATGCAAGCAAAGCACTTAGCCTCTTCCTAGAACTAAGCCAGTTTGCAATAAATGCTTGTGATTATTGTTTCCCTTATCTTACAGGCTTACACGTATTAGCTGTCTAGTAGTAGCAACAGCAGTAGTCACAGTACTAGTAGTAGTATTACAACATCTCTGCAACCTAATTGGTAATATACAAGGTGGCTTCTTGTCACCTTTTAACCTGCCTAGGGTTATACTCAATACTAACTACTTCAACTTCTTTCAGGAAGTAACCCTGAATATTCTCAGGTGAATATATCATTAGTTTATGAGACAATATCCACCTGCCAGAGCAGTTGGGATTGCAAAACCAAAAGAGGTTTAAAACACATCAGAACCGTGTGAGACAGAGAAGTGACAAGTTTACTAAAAATGAGTTGTCTTCATTCAAAGAAGGAAAGAAGAAAATGTTCCTACCCATTAATTTCCCTAAATAAATGTAATCTTTAAAAAAAATCCCATCTTTTTGAAAAGAATCGATATACGGTTTAAAGGCTCTAGAATCTCCTAAAATGTCTAGGCGAAAGGCAGTGACAACAAGTTTATAGAAATATAGAAATATTATAAATAAGCAAACGACTACTCTACTGGAGTCCCAATTAGTCACAGTTTTTGTTAACCAGGATAGAGGAAAGAGACCAAGTCGGGGAAGAAGGCAGGAGGAAGCAGCTGAAGTATGATTCAAAGGCAAGGGACTTTTGAGAAATCATCTTTGGTGTCAATCAGACTTCACAAAAATGAGCTTATCTAGGTTTTCAGGGCAACAAACAGGAGAAATAACTGTTTATATTGGAATGTATAGTAATTGTCACAGCTCTTTTACATATTTAATCTCCCTTAATCAATGGAGAATAAGAGAGTGCTAAATTGAAAATTATCCACATTGTTGATTAGGGTATTTGTCTGGTAGACAAAGTGAGGGAGGAAACAGGAACTATAATAGAATTAAGTTCTTACATTACTTTTAATGAAGGAAAAAAATAAATCCAGAGGGTTTTTTTGCTTTTGCTTTTCATTTTTCTTTACTGGGCAATTACCTAAATTAGAAAATCCAAATCATAATTTCAAAATGAGCCATTTTAGAAATAACGTGAGAACATAAAGCAGAGAGCCTTTGAAAAGGGCATGCACTGCTCCCATTATCAGGGAAATGTGGATTTAAACAGGCAGACTGCAAGTAAAATAGTTAGACCATTGAAGTAAAAACAATAAAGTAGGCTGGGTGCGGTGGCTCACGCCTGTAATCCCAGCACTTTGGGAAGCCAAGGTGGGTGGATCGCGAGGTCAAGAGATCGAGACCATCCTGGGCTATATGGTAAAACCCTGTCTCTACTAAAAATACAAAAAAATTAGCCAGGCATGGTGGCGTGCGCTTGTAGTCGCAGCTATCTGGGACGCTGAGGCAGGGAAATCTGGGTTCAAAATCGCTTGAACCCAGAAGGCGGAGGAGGTTGTAGTGAACCGAGGTCAGGCCATTGCACTCCGGTCTGGTGACAGAGTGAGACTCCATCTCAATAAAATCAAAATAAAGTAGGACATTTTCTGAAAGTATTTATCTTCAAAGTCAATGATCTGTTAGTGCATTTTAAAGAAAAGAACAAAAATGTCTTAAAAAAATGGGGGAAAGACAAAGACTTAAACTTCTGGCTTGTCATGTATATCAGGACACCAATGAATAGCATAAAAATCAGTTGAGTAGAGAACAAATTATTTCAGAGTTAATCTGTTTTTTTCTTCAGGTATTATATATCAATTTGTTCTCTCATTTCATAGATATTCCACATTCTCCATCTATCTATTCACTCACTGTCGCAGGTTAGACAGCATGTTAGATTTTTACTTTTGTTACCAGTGAGAACACAAGATGTCAAAGTCAGTTGGGATTCCTCACACTGGTGCTGAGGACAGATAGTGTGTGGAAGCGAATGAGTGAAGGCAACTAAGACACAGGTCTGAGACCGTTGCTGCTTGCAAAGTTAGTGCCTGACTAAAGGGAGAGAGAAGAGTAAAAAGAAGGAAGAGAAGGATAAGGAGAAGGAGTAGTGGAGGAATGCAGGGAGGGAGGGAAGGAGACAAAGGAAGACAAGAGGGAAGAGAAACAATGGAGAGAAACAGGCATTTTAGTACGTTCTGCTCCTTTCCCCATTACCATAAAAATTAAATCCAGATTTAATCGGTTCTCTTTGTTGTTTTCTGTTGTTTTGTTTTGTTTTCATGTGTCCTGGAAATCTCCAGCTAGATCTACTCTTGGGACAAACAGAAAAATCTAAACAATGTATTATCTAACCCTTAAAATAAGCACAGAACTATGATTTAATCAAAACCTGGGGATAAAATATATATATAACACTATTGATCAGAACCTTAAGACAATCCAAAATTTCAATTGCTAAAACCTAATAGCTGGCATCCTATTCTGTTCCTCAAGCCACATGCTAACCGGTGACTGACTAGGTTGTCTGCAGTATGGTTATCTCAGTCCTACTGGTGTTATTATAGCATGGGACTCATGCAGCTTCGAATCCCAAAATGAAGACACATTTGGTCTAATTTTCTGGTCTTGTCTGGATATTGCATCTGATTTCTTCCTGAATTATTTCATGAGTTTTATCCTTTGGTTATTCTTAACATTAATTAATTAGCTCACCATTGATGAGTTAAAAACAAACAAGGTCTCAAAACTAAGACTACAACACATTTCCCTGTATTGACCTGATAGAAAAGATGAATAATAGAATAGCTGGGGTTTTGGCAACTAACCTGGGGTTCAGTTGGGAAAGAAGAAATGCTGTTAATTCAGGATAAAGCACAATGCAGGCCTGACCGTAAACTGCTGGAGCAGCTGCAAGCTGAAAATCTGACACAGGCTGCTAATTTGAACAAAAGATTTAAACAGCCAGGGCACATAAAGATGCAGAAACAAGTCTGTGGAGAATAACTATAGCTGAAATCAGAGGTGTGTCTTCATATGACCAGCTGTGGAGGTCCTCATCGTCTTACATTGATCTTTCCATTTAAGATTGAATGGAATCCAAGTTTTCCATAACTTCAATCTTATAGTATTAAGCTCAGTGACTATCAGCCACAGTACCTAATGTGCACTATATTTGAAATAGGATCCTGTTTTTGCATCAAACAAAAAGTTCTATTGTTGATTAGCATATCAGTATTAAACCTCTTTCTCTCCTTTCCTCTTGCATCCATCAATTGGTTATATGTACACATAGAATTGACATAAACTACAGAAGATTTAGCTGTAGGAAAGTGGGTCCCATTCATTCCGTATTAGATTCCTTAAAGGTAAGAGTTTTGACTGAAGCCGCTTCTCCTCAACTCTTTTGCTATTACTTTTAAAAAAAATTCAAATAGTCTATTGAGATACCAGCTTAAATACTGTCTTCTGGCCAAAACACAAAAAGTTAACAAATAAAAAACCCACACAAACAACTACCATCTCTAGCAACCACAAGGGACAACAAACATACAAGCAAAAATTGGTCTTCTATTTTACAGAAAGGCAAGGCAAAGCTGGAAAATTCCTTAGGAACATAACATTTCTGAAATCTAACAATGACCACCAAAGGTCTCAGTAAGTCTTAGAATTCCAAAATAAAATCTTGACTGACTTTTCTTCAAACCCACATTTAATACATAGCAAGAAAGTATTTCAGGTGACCTTATTTTATCTTCTAAAATGGTTATTGGGACAGTTCACATAACACTCTTTTGCCAAATTTACATAATGATGAGAAGAATCAACAAATACTTAGATACTTCTTAGTCAATGTAAGAAAGAGGGAGACAGCTTCACTCATACAGAAATGACTCATCAGGTGTTTCCCTATAAGCTTCCAGAATTTACCATCTGCTAAATGGAATGGTGGCCAGAATGTCCTGACTGATTAGCTGCTGCCCATAGAAAAATCTCTGGTTTTTCATTTTACCATTTGTTTTATTTTTATAAGTCATTATCAATTAAAGGAGTAAAAAAATTACTTTTTAACCTGTCTGAAAAAACCTCTAGAATACCAGCTTAAACCAACTAATGTTTTCCATGATATTTATTACCTCTGAGAAAATCCAGTTTTCATTGCCCTAATAAATAGTACAGCAGGACTTGAAAAATATGTGCTGATCTGCCTGGGTGCTAAAAGTATCACCAACAATTTTGATTAACTTGTCTTCACACTGAATGCATTAGCTATACAATATTCTTCTTGCTTAAAGGCTAATTAGAATTCAAGGCAGCACGATACCTGCTTTTGAGGATTACAGTAAGAACATTTGTTGTAATAAGAACCACCAGGCAGTCAGTTTTGGTAATGATTGATAAGTAAAATTATTGAGGGGAAAAAAGAATGAGAAAGTAGAGTCTGCCCCAAAAACATTTATTTCCCTTAAGGATCAAATTTTAGTATAAATTAAAACATCTTGGTGGCATTGATGAAAATGAACTATAATAGCAGGTTTATTTAAAATCCAGAAAACATACCTGTCTGACTTTTTTTTCTTAACAGGATTACATCATGAAATCATATTCCTTGTATTTATTGGAGGTTTCATTCTGGCTGCTAAAAATCTCTGATTTCTGGTTATATGAGTTTCCTAATTGGACTCTCCAATTATTCAACTTCTCAGATGAACTTTGTGCAGACAGGAAATAATTATAAGTAACGATAACACAATGTTATTCATTTAACTGGTACTCCATTTTCTTTTCCTCTTTAAGGAATTCATTTCACATCCCATGTTGCTTCCAGAAGTTTTTCTCTGCTATTTTTAAACTGTGATTTGATGTTTGTGAGGAAGGAACCTCATCTCTGGTGGATTTAGAAGATAAGCTTCTATTAGATTACTGAGGACTGTACTTAATCCTAAGAATGCCAGAGTAAATGCTTCTGCCACCTGTAAAAGCTAGTCTTTATATAATTTAGTGGCAAGAATGATTTCACATGCTGGGATATAAAGAGTTAGTTACTGTCTTATACCCTCCTCATCCCCAAATTCTTGATCTGAATGTTGAATTTTCACTAATGTGGAAGCCAGAAAAAAAAAATACCAATCTTTGAAGCACAATAATACTGTGAAAACGTATTTGCCACCAAAATTATTTCATATAATTTTTACTGTATTACATCTCCCTTGCTCCACATTTTTTCCCACTAATTTGCTTTCTGAACGTGGTGAAATAAACTGGTGGCCAGTTTTTTTTTTTTTCTTTTCGAGATGGAGTCTCGCTCTGTCACCCAGGCAGGAGTGCAGTGGCATGATCCTGGCTCGCTGCAACCTCCACCTCCCAGGTTCAAGTGATTCTCCTGCCTCAGCCTCCCAAGTATCTGGGACTACAGGTGTGCACCACCACACTTGGCTAATTTTTGTATTTTTAGTAGAGATGGGGTTTCACCATGTTGGCCAGGCTGGTCTCAAACTCCTGAACTCAAGTGATCCGCCCACCTCAGCCTCCCAAAGTGCTGGGATTACAGGTGTGAGCCACCGTGCCCGGCCTGGTGGTACATGTTGAAAGAAGGAAAAGCAAGTGCTAAAAATCTATATTTATGAAAAATTTCTTGGGTTAGGCAACATCGACAGGAGCCTGGAGAATTTCCATCATTACATGTTAAGGTTTGTTTTTGCTTTTCCCGTGAACAGTACCAGGAAGGAGAACATTGACAGTGCCACGTCCTATGGCCACAACATTGTGCTCCTTCATCCTTTGTTCCTGGGACACATTTGGGTAATAGGAAAGGGGTATAGTGTGACATCATGTTTTGAGAAAAACCAGGTGATCCTTACTGCTCTTAAAGTAACATCCCCCCGTCACTGCAAAAGTGTTTTCAGAATTTACGTCTACTAACCTACAGAGTATACATGGCTTTATATTCTCTAGCTTAAAATTACACTAGGAAAGACTGTACAGAACACGTGCATAACCAATGTTTCCAATATTTTGAGCTGCCCTGAAAGAAAGAGATAACAATAACCAAAACTGGTATAGCATTTACTACATGCTTGGCAATTCTTTAAGAATTTTACATGGATTAGTGCATTTAATTTTCACAACTCTCTGAGTTATGGTCAATGAGTCCCATCTTATGAAGAAAGTGAAGTACAGAGAGATGACGGAAGTTGCTCCACATTATGTTATTGATAAGGGGTGGACAAGGATCTGCACATTGGTGGTCTGTTCTGAAGTCACTGCTCTATCCTGCTTACTGCTAGGGTAATGTAACCATAGAAAGGGGGTAATATATTTACATTTTTCAAAATAAGTGTAGAGAGCAAAACCTAAAAAAATAGGAACTTAGAATCTTACTCTTTTATGTGATATCAGAAAAGCTGGTTACAATAATTTTACCCGTTAAAAATACATGAAGGCTTGTTTCAGAAACTAATTTTCTGGGCTCAAATCTTATTCCAGAAGATCAGTGACTGCATGGTACATTATACATAATTTAATTTTCCCAGTTGAACATCATGACACTATATGAACCATGAATGCACGAAATAGGAATTCCAAATGTCTTCCATATGGTAAGAGGACTTTTGGCTACTTCTGCAGGAAGCTTAAGAGTAGCTCAAAATTAAGTTATGCCTGTTCTTAGTGACTTTTATTATGTATGCCTAAGGTATTAGCACTTTTCTCTGAATGAGACCCTGAGGTGATGGATAGATGAGTCTGCTGTCTGTATTTAGGCACTTTGCTCATTTCCTGAGAGCTGTGGAAGGCATGTGGATGCTCATTAAGTTTCCAACCATTCCCCGAGAGCAACAGGTGGTGAATCAAAGTTTCCCTGGTATGTGGTAGCTGGTTTCCTCAAAGTCTTGGAAATAACGGATGGCATTCGCATGCTCTCTGTAGCACCAGCAGATAAGAAGGAGATGAATAGCAACAGGAAGTATTTCCAAAGCATAAACAAATACACAGGTCTAGGAAGATTATGAGTAATGCTCTTGCAACTACATATTCTATATCTATACACGGTGGTTTCATCTTTTAAATACTGTTACTTGTTCAAACTATGAAATCATAGTAACTGTCAAGTGGTGGCTACTTAATAGAAGAAATGTAAATTAAAGGAAAAAACATTCTAAGTTAAGAAAACTATGTCATAAAATTATAAGAAGTCTTTATTTAATTCTACATTTATAAATATCCAATGAATATTAGTAGCTGTGATGTATCTTTCTTTTTTTTTTTTTTTTTTTGAGATGGAAACTCACTCTGTTGCCCAGGCTGGAGTGTATGGTCATGATCTCGGCTCACTGCAACTTCCGCCTCCCAGGTTCAAGTGATTCTCCTACCTCAGCCTCCCGAGTAGCTGGGACTACAGGCACCTGCCCCCACGCTTGGCTAATTTTTGTATTTTTTTAAGTAGAGACAATGTTTCACCATGTTGGCCAGGGTGGTCTCAAACTCCTGACCTCAGGTGAGCCACCCACTTTGGCCTCCCAAATTGCTGGGATTACAGGCATGAGCCACCGTGCCCAGCTGATGTATCTTTAAATTGTCTCCTTTTCAAAACTACTAATTTATAGTGAGAACTGACTACATTATAAGGAAAGCATATCTCTCCCACAACCTGATTAGAGTCAGAAGACAAAGTTTAATAAACCAAAAATAGAACCTAAGATTTACATCAAATACCAGATAGTTACCCAACAGTACTTGATAATTATGTAGAAAAGTATCTCTCTTGATTGATGAAAAGATTTTTTGCCAATTAATAGCTTCTTTCTACTATAGTCAGCAGTCAAAGGGAGAAAAGTAAAAGAAAATATCAGAGCTACGTGACCTCGACAAACTACATCTGGGCCATTTCCTATGACCCTAGGAATAAAAGCGTTTGCTAGAGGTGGCAAATCATTTAACATCCCTCCCAGCTAGAAAAAGTTCAAATCATTCTGACTAGTCCACAGATGACTAGGCAAATTCCGAGGGTCCAGTGGGATATTTTTTGTGGTGGAGGATATAAGACTAAAGTAAGATGATGATAATATAGTCTAGTGTAATCAAAATTGCTTTTGTATAATCAGTATCAAAATTGTAACAAAATTGCTTTTTTTGTTGTTGTTGCTTTAGAGGGAAATAATCAATCCCCAACCTCAGGTACTCTTTCTAAGAAAGTGCTTCAAGCTCAGGAGAAGAGACAACTGGATTTCAAAGCACACAGGTTCCTGTGAGAGGAGCTTGTACCCTGATAACCTACAAGCACTTACTGCAGGAAACTGCTTCAGCCCTTCCTAAAGCCTCTCCTTTTAAATGCCTTCCCCTTTATTTATAATGCTACAAGGTTCTTTTTAATTAACGCTAAATGCCACTTTCTTATTTGTTGTAAAATTTTTATGATCTTCCCATTATTTGTAAAATGCCATCTTTTTTTTAAAGTGTGGCTGTTAACTAAGGAATGCCATAATTTAACTCTATAATATGAAACCACCTATTAATCTGTGAAGTTATTTTTGCTACATATCAAATGATAAGGAAGTGACTTTAACTCTTTAGTAAACTGTTGTCACAGACTGCACTTCACCAAAGAAGTCAAAGACTAAAAATCTATTAAAAGGACATATCTGAACTTTTATGATACCAATCTAGAAACATCAAGCAAAAAACCAGAACTAAAATTACTGAATGCCAACCAAGAAGACATAGCTTTCATGCCTATTAATTATACCAAAATATTCATAAAATATTATATATGATATCACATGACCTCTGAGAACTCAATAATTTCATATGTCTATCCTAAAATCATATTATTTCACATAACTGACACTCAAAGCAGAACCTTCATAAAACAGCATACACAACTCTCACACTAGAAGTAGGAATGCTAACCTTGTTTTTCTTTTTTTTTTTGAGACAGAATCTCACTCTGTTGCCCAGGCTGGAGAGCAGTGGCGTGATCTCAGCTCACCGCAATCTCTGCCTCCTGGGTTCAAGCGATCCTCCTGCCTCAGCCTCCTGAGTAACTGAGATCACAACTGGATAATTTTTTTGTATTTTTTGTAAAGACAGGGTTTCTCTGAACATGGTATAACTATAAAAAATAAAAATAAAATAAAATAAAATAAAATAAAATAAAATAAAAAGACAGGGTTTCACCATGTTAGCCAGGCTGGTTTCAAACTCCTGACCTCAAGTGATCTGCCCACCTTGGCCTCCCAAAGTTCTGGGATTACAGGCGTGAGCCACTGCGCCTGGCCTAGGAATGCTGACTTTAGAATGGACTAATGTACAACAGAGATTGATTCAAAACTTTGGAAGATGAGAACAACAAAAGGAAAATGTATTTGCATTATGTTAACCCTATTAAGTAGTTCTAGAATACATAAAAAACTTTTTAAAATAAGAAGCTGATTTGAAAGGAGCAACTATAACTAAGGCAGTAGAACTTTAAGCCTTGTCGGTTGCCATGTGAAAATTTTCAAACAATTTTTTAAAGTGCTTTTAACATTTTTAAGTGATTTACACCAATTTAAAACAAATGTTTCCAAACTAAGTTTTAAGCAATTATTTCAAAAGATCCTTAGAAAGTTTATGGAGACATTGTATGTGTTGGGTCAAAATATTTTAGTAATATGATTTGTACTTTGAAGGGATAGTTATTGAGAGGAAGTAGAAGATAAATGTTTTAGAGGGATTATTTTAATGAATGAATCACAAAAACAGCTGCCTAAATGTTAGATTTATGGGGCTGTTAAGACTCTAATTCTGGTCAAAATCTGATAGGGTCTTAAGAATAAAATTAAAATGTGAAGGTAAAGAGACATTTTAAACTTTAAATAATTTCTATGACTTCAAATGAAGTGACATTTACCTTTATTTAAGGGGCAATGGCAAGTTAAATGGAGAAACAAACAATCCATATAGCCATCACAAACTTTAGAGGTATCTGTGCTTAATTTTTAATTTAAAAATTTAGTGAGTTGAGATGGCTGGAGAGTACCTAGAGAACAGCATTATATTTTTAGTTTCCATTTTTTCCCTATTTTCCTCCAATTTGGGTGAATCTCATAATTATAATACTATGAAGCCAAGACTGTCCGTGCAGTATTTACCTTTATCCCCGGAAGTCCAGGAAGCCCAGGAAGCCCTGGTTCACCCTACATAGGAAAATCATACAGCATTATAGAACGATATTCACTCAGTCACAGTATCTGGAGAAAAACATGGCAAATTTGTTCCTAGCTCAATACTTTCTACAAAGATAAATATAAAAACTGTCTACTTTCAGAAAGTTTGGTGAGATTATACAATTCAGTCAACTCTTGATTTAGAAATGGGTTGACCACTTCACAGACTTTTCGAGATTTTTCTCTCTTCCTTTCAGTTCACTGCACACTGATATCTCTGTCAGATGGCAAGAAAAAGGAGTAAAAAAAGGAAAAACTCCCATATTTTATTATTTCTTTATTAAATGATTTGTTGGGGAGGCTGAATCTATTTGCCCAAATGAGGATAATGTGTGCATTTCAATAATGCATCCTATCCCAGTAATCTCTCACCTTAGATAATCAAGAGTTGGCTGTATGAACAGATGGTCACATCAAAACAATATTCATTAAAAGTCTTTGTCACTTAAAAAGCATAGTAAGCTTTCCTTTTCATTCCTGAATTATGAAAAGATAAATGAATACTTAAGATTAAACCTAACTCCAGTCTGTATTCTGACAATTGTTGAGTCTGAGCAACCCTGCTTAGCAGCTTAGGGCTAACGGTACCATGCAGCTGTTGCTGAATACAGGTTTGAGATTAAGTAGTACATTTTGGGTGAGCATATCAGAGTCAAGCTTAACCTTCTCATTTTCACAGAGTTGTCTACATTATTTTAAGCCCGAAGTATGATAACAAGAGGTTCCATTGCTTAGAAAATCTCCTGAATTCTACTAAAGAAATATAAAGGAATCTCAGGAGAAAATGAAAGTCCTCTCTGTTGGACAGAAGTGACTATTTTTTGTGGAAATAATATTTGAAGGCAAAAGGGTGATACTATTTCATGATGGCCAGTTAGTAGGATGACAACTGTATTAAAAGATATAGGATCATTAAACTAACTAACACTGAAGTGACAAAAGAAAGCGTTTCCTTTCATCTAAATGCCTTAACAGTCCTTATTTCAAGGAATATCCACCAAGTCCAACCAGAAGTTTCATCTTTAGTATTATTACTTTCAAATTATGAAGCACCATAGTTTGTTCTGATACTATCACAAAGTGATGTCTGATACTGCTTGTTAAGCTGTGTGATTAGACCAAAAAAGGACAATGGTTTTCTTGATGGTTTAGGTCAAAGTTACTTCAGGAATGTAAAAGAAAAATGATTCTGTCTGAAACTATATAAATGAAAGTTTGCACTGTGAACAATAAGACTAAAATGAGATTAAGCTAGCGGAGAAAGGCTGATTATCAAGAACTTGTTTGTTATTCTGTTCAAAGAATGTCTAAGTAGATTAAACTTCACACAGATAAAACCTTACATATTTGATCTTCTTTTACTTTTCTCTTTTACTTTTCAATCAATGCATTTAAGAAGATCCAGTAAAAAGAGTTTGTATACATTTTTTGCTGAAAATTCTCTTTTAAGTTAAAAAAGTATAAGGCCCTTGAAAACAGTAAATTTTAATAGAATATACAACTAATAAACACACTGATGGCAAATCTATAGCTTTGTATTGCTTCAGAAAAGTCCCCCGAGGCTCATTTTTTCAGACAGCCTATCTGAAACATTTGTGGAAATACATAGGTTGTTACATTATTGTCCAACAGGTGTTCTCATCACATCTTTCCCTCCCACCACATGAAAGGATTGGATGACTACTTTAAAAAAATATATTAATTTAAACATGCATGCATACATAAACACACATCCATTTTTCTAATCAAGAAAAAGATGTGTAAGACATTATGGAATATTTTATGATGTAGATTGACTACTTATAGATATAGGGCATTTAACTTTTCTCTACATCATATGTGTACTATGTATGTGTGTTAGGTAATAAATGTATTTTTTAGTGAACAGATGCTTTAGAAATCCTTATTTCTTATAGTTTTTATATTTCATAATTTGACCTTTCCAAATTTATGTTTATTAGTTGACATGATGAAAGATTATAATACATGTAATGTTACCCTTTGTGGAACATCGCTTAACATTTTTAGGAAGACATTTTTTCCCATATAAATTCTCTGTCTTTATACCACAAAAGGTTATCTTCTAACTAGGAAAAGTGTGTCCAACCCAAAGCCCATGGGCCACATGCAGCCCAGGATGGCTTTGAATGTGGCCCAACACAAATTCGTAAACTTTCTTAAAACATGAGATTTTTTTGGCCTGGGGTGGGGAAAAGAAAAAAAACAGAGTTTTTTTTTTTTTTTTTTTTTTTTTAGCTCATTAGCTATTGCTAGTGCTAATGTATTTTATGTTTGGCCATAGACAATTCTTCTTCTTCCAATGTGGCCCAGGGAAGACAAAAGATTGGACACTCCTGAACTAGGCGATAGTTTTTCAGTAACTTCTCCATTCTTGCCTATTCCTTGGCTCAGGAGCTTCTCTCAAGAACTCAATTTGGGGATGCACAGCCCAAAATTTGAGATCAGATCTTGGTCAGAATTAGGATTTGGTTCATTATCCCATTCAAAGGGGATATCAAAATAAATCAAAAGTGTAACCTATCTGTGTAAAGTTTAACCTTCAGGTTTACACTTTTGCTGTTTTTTTTTTTCTTTCCTTTCACCTTTCGCTCCCCATTACAGGAGACCCTCAAAATCAGGGCTCTGCCTTTACCTCATGTCCCTGCTAGAGTGCCCTATAGTTTTAGAGAGTTCAACTCTGAGGGGCCCTTCTGATAGGAGCTCAAGTAATTTTACTCCTTTAAAATTAAAATATTTATTTTGAAAAGATGTGGGAAAGTTAGGAAAGAATTAGGTGATGAAACACAATACCTATTTTATAAATCTACACACTCACTCTACAAGCACATATATACATTCCAACTCACACATCAATCACATACTAAACTCCTGAGGCTACAAAAGAAAGAAAATTCAATGGCATTATTCCTACATTATGAATATAACTCTAGATATCAAACCCTTATGCTGTAAAAGACCACAGAGTGGGAAGTTAATTGATGAGCTTTTTGCTGTGTCACAATATTCTGTACTTTTCTGAGACTGTCTCTGATGCAGGACCCTAAGTGTCAATGAACCCCCAGCATAGTTCTGCAATGGAGAGGAAAATGCCATGGAAGATCTCTTGAAGCGATTCTGTACTCAGTTCAGTTTATTTCTCTAATCTACATCAGCAGCAAGCATGGGCATACTTTACTTTTAAATCAATGTTGGGCTAAGTATTGCCAATTCCCAATATTAGACAAAGGAAGTCATAATAATGTGGGAATAATGTGAGATTGTATCAAAGGGTAGAAATTGGCCTAAATATTAATGAAAAAGATGATGCTCACTTTAGGGCACATATTCATTCAGGAAGACTGTAAGCTTTTAAGGATTCTACCCCTTCTCTCAATATAGTTTTAAACTGGTTTTTAATGCAATGCAAAGGAAATCCAGTGTTCCCATGTGTAAATCTATAAACTTCCAGAATGAATCTAAACTGTATTTCTAAGTAATCATTATGGTAAGGCAATGTTTTATTAAGTAATTGAAAATCTATTTGAATATTCCACTCTGAAAACAGCGAAAACTATACAAGATTATAGCAGCTTTGTTTTGGTTTATTTTTTAGAGACACAACAGTCTTGCAGACTTTTTAGCAAATCACAGATTTGGAGAGCAGTAAAAACTTAGCCTTTAAATTTGAAAGACTAAGGGAACTAAAATTAGATTGTCTGAGAAGATCAGTTGCTTCTTCAAACCAAAGCAGACCATGAATCTTTATATCACTAATTCCAAATTTCGTAGCTAAAGATTGATAGGAAATCTTAGAAAATAAATAGTAAAATTTGCAGAGTTCTGCTAGGCTCTTTGAAAGAGTCTCAACTTTACCTCAAACTGGGCCTAATGAGTCATTGCTCAGACTCAGTTTTAAGAGAAAAATCTGTTTTTAAATTAGAGAAATGTTAAAAGAACGTGAAAGACCTCAAAAATTATGTCTCTCCTAAGTGTTTAAAACAAAGCAATTATCCTCTCAATGACTTCACGAAGGTGGGAACATTATTTTACTATGTCTTAAGGTTCCAAAATACAAGAAGGGATTTATTCTCTTTTCCGTTTTCTGCCAATGAAGTAAATTTATTTTCCTGTTCATATGTTTATCTACAACATTAGCTACTGCTAGACAAAGGCAGAGTCATGAACTTAAGAGATTTAACCTAATGTAGAATTCACATTTACTAGCTAGCTACATCTGTGGTCTAAAATCTGACTGTATGGGCATTGATATCCAAATGCTCAGACAATAAACTGCTAGCATGTGTTTCCTGTTTCAGACTCAAATGAGAGTATGAATCTAAACATATCCACTGCATGTCCTCTAATTTATTGCTAAAGTGATGTACAAATGAAAAAACCAAAAACTAATGTATCCAGAAAATGGTATGGCTAGTGTCTCTAATTAAAATTTAGTTCATTAACAAATTTAGTGTGTATAACAATACTCATAGCACAAGTAGATGTAATTCAAAATTGTCATCATGGAAGCATTTGCAATGATAGGAAAAGGAATATAGTTCATAAATAATTGTCCATCACTATCGAGACAGTTTACTGACAGTTAGGTAGAAACATCAAAGCAACACAGCCAGTTATAGAAAGATTTTTTTCTATTAAAAATTATTTTTAAAAGATAGAAACATGCAGATTACCATGAAGCATGCAAAGATAAATTGTTGGCATTCCAACCACCTGATCTCTGTTAGTTTCAAACAGCTAAGTATGTGTAAACTTTATTTCACAAAGCATCCTTTTACACGTATAAAGTTTGTTTGCACATTGTGTTATGGTCATCATCAAGACTTTTTAAAATGAAAAATAACCAATAACACTCTGGATTGCAAAACATGAAAACCACATCATTTTGTAATAATTGTTTTCATATTACACAGTGCATGGTAGATATAAAATGGTGAATATGAGACAGTAAGAACACACTAGAGGTGGAGATATTACCTTTTGCCCTGGACGACCAGATTCTCCAGGTTCTCCCTGATCAAAGAAAACCAAAGATGAAAAGGGAAAAAGGGAAGTCTTACAAGAATTTTCTAAAACCCTGAGGCCTCTGGGCACCATCATAGGGATGAGCTAGCCCCCTTCTTCACCACATGTCTTTTATTTTCTTTATCCTGTGACTCTACATCTCACTAGACATAGAGATTTTTTTGTTTTTGTTTTTGCTATAAGTATACCTATAGATCACATATAAATCCACATTTCCATAAAAAACAATCAGAAAGGGAAGAGAATGCAAGACTTCTTATTTAAGCCTTCATCAAGTTTCCCACAGACATTCCCTGTTGTTTTTGGAAGCCCAATTATTGCAGGAGAATAGAAACAAAGTTATAACCATCAAAGTTGCTTAAAAAGGGAGAAAAAGTAGAGGCCTATAAAAATCAGTACTGTAACTCCTGGGATACAAATACTTGCAAGGTTATGGTTACCTTAATTCCTGCAGCAGATGATCCAGGGTCACCCTAAAATGAAACCCAGGAGAGATTATGCCACAAGTTATGGGAACAGGAAACATCACAAGCACCCAGAGAGCCATTACCAACACCGGTACTCAAAGGGACCTCATGACTAATGGATCTAACTATGCTCCATAAGACTTTGTACCAATATCTCAGCTGTTAAGACGTCAACAATTTACAGGATAAACAACGCACTTCCTAAAAACATGAGTTTACTTTGAATACAGATACGTAAGGACTGCATTCCGTGAAATAAACATAAATACGAATTTCTTCTTTTGATACAATGCTAAAAATACATTGTGAAGCAATAAATTACAATTTAAGGATATGGAACTTTTGGCTTTCTCTATTCCTGGAATGTATTAATGGTATTAGCTATCATTTACTGGGAGTTCCCTGACCCTTTTGCTATTCAGTGAGTCAAGGTTCAACAGATGAAGTCAAAGGTTAATGATGTCGAGTTAGAAAAAGCCACGCAACAGATCAGTTTGTTTTCCTCGTGAAGCACCGTCATAGTTACAATAGGCACGTTTTTTCCAGCTTTACACTTATTTCATTGTAACTCAGTCACCAGGAAGTTACAGGATGATGGATGACTTGTGGGTGAGGGGGACACACATGAGCTCTGAGAGAAAGTCTTGAGTCAGAATCTGTTATTTTAAAAGGCACTGTATTCCAGCCAGATTTCACAGAGGATGACTACTTCTCTAAAGAAAATGTGTTATAAATAAGCGGATAGGAACTAATGGAGAAAAGAAAAAGGGGGGTAGCTGGGAATGTTGCTTATTTCTGAAATGAGGCCAGCAAAGGGCCTAGAATTTCATGTTCCTTCTAGCCCTCTCTGTCTCATGAACATGCTAGAAGCAAAAAGAAAAGGTCATTTGAGACTGTCAAGAAAATAAAAACAGCCACAGGAGGGAGGCACACATTGGGATTTCCTCAGCTGTCTCATCTGTACAAATGCTCAAGCAGCTCTGGGGGCCCATTTCCTTGTTCTAGATTCCAGAAGCTGCTCATCAATCTCTTTTAGAGACAGACATAAGGCCTCAGGCCTCTGTACACGGGCCACTTGCCCCGCTCCCTCAATTTCTCTCCCTTCTGCCCAGGGCTGGCACTTTCTCCCTTCAGTTCTTGCCTAAGTGGCTTTGCCTCAAAGAGCCCTTCACCAACCAGCCTAGACACATCAGACACATGTCCCTCACGCACACATCTTAACTCCGTAGCATCATGGTCTGTTCATGTCCACCGCAGCTCGCTTTGTAATTGCCTATTTATGTGTCCTGCGTATTCATTGTGTGTTACTTCATTATACAGTCAGCTGCATGTGAGCAGATTCTGGATCTACTTTTATTCAGTGCCCTGGCCCACAGTATATGCTCAATACATGTACGGTGAATGAATGATCAAATCTCAAAAAGAATTTTTAAACAGGTCAATTGTCAAGTATCAAAGTGTAAAATTCTTTAGGAAGGGAAAAAGAAGCTTAGACAAGAGAAGGAAATAGCAAATTAGCTTGTTAAAGAAACAGATATTTATGTGAGTTTCTTGACATCTATAATTGCTATTCCTCCTGTTGAAAATTAAAATGTAACTAAACATAAAGAGGACCCTAATACTGTTTTACTGTGGAATGAGACTGATTTATCTTGCCAGTCATTAACATCCCATTGAGTTCCAAATGGGAAGCAACATAAATGTAGCCAATAAGAATACTTATTTCTATTTCTACTAAATTAAGTCTGAAAGTCACCAGTACCAATGAATCAGGTTTACAATATTTTATACAATAACATCTTTGAATTCATAAAAGCGATTTTGACTTTGCAAAGTTACTACTTTATCTCATTTAAACCTCATGAAATTCTCATGAAATAAAGGAGGCAGATATTACTATTTCCATTTAATAAACAAGGATATAAAAGCAGCTAGAGGTTAAATGAATTTGGGGCTTCCTAAGTTCTACTGCCATGTTATTGTTTCTTTCTTCTTTTTTAAATAGAAAAGAAATGTTGGCTTATTTCATTTCAACAACAGGACGTAAAGGTTGTAGTAAACTTGTAAATATAAGGAAGTTGCTTGTATTAATTGTAGTTTAATTCAATATCGTAATGGAAAGCATCCAGATAATCTCTAATGTGAGTAAAGACTAGATTTAGTTCTCATAAAAAGTGAATGGAATGAAAAAGACAGTTTCTTGAAAGGCCAATATATTTGTGGAAATCTGAGCCATTTCATTTGATGGACAACTAAGAGTGATTTTATTTTTCCTTTATAAGATTTAGAACTGTGACGTCTCAAGGAATTTTTATAACTTTTAAGTGGTAACATGACTTCTAGAAGATAATCATAAGTTAAACATTTTAAAGGATAATGCTACGGTAGTGGAAATAAAACAGTGTGTGTTTATAATCCTCCTTCCCCCCAAAGTGAAAATGAATACTGGAATAAAGTAGGGGGAAAACCCCCCAGATATGTCTTAAGTACACTCAGCTTCATAAGTCAGTTGGCTTGGAAATAAAAATTTCTGCAGGGTAAGTTATAGTAATAGATGAGGAAATACTATGAAAAGATACTTGAGATAAATGAATTTGACTTTACTCTTTTTCATTCATGCACAGTTTCCATTTTTGTTTGTGATTATTTTCAAAATGACAGTCAGTAATTATATGTATGTGTTAATAAGGCACATGTGGATATATGAAGTGAATGTAGTGACTTATTTTTATCATTCATTCATTCATTCAACAAATATTTATTGAGCACTAATTATGCGCCATACATATCTATTAATAGATGCTGAGAGCTGGGAGATAACAGTGAACAACGCAGTTACAATCACAGACCTTGTCCTGCATTACGATGATCATTTTGCAATATATGTAGTGCAAAAATATTATTGATGGAAAGCATGAAAGATCATAAATTTCCATCAATAATTTATTTTTGATGGAAAGCATGAAAGATAATTTTTCTTTCTTTCCTTTTTTTTTTTTTTAATCTCGTATAAGTAGAGATTGTCATGTTTGGAAAATTTTGTGTCACTATGCATGCACAGAAGACATGATAAGCAAATGCGTGGCTATCAAAGGAATTACAAACAGTGCGGTGGGAGCATATAGCAGGTGACCTACCCAGTCTAGAGGAGACTGAAGGCTCCTCTAGGGAAATGACTTATAAATTAAGTTTACAGTGGACTGAAGAATGAGTTAAATTAGAAAGTGGAAAAGTGGCGATGAGGAGTCAGGGGCAGGAAGACAGACAGCAATAGTGTTCTAAATTACGGGAATGACGTGCTAATTAGAGAAGGCTCAGCACTGATTGGGGTGGGAGTGCCCACTGGGATAGGCCGTCATGTGTGATTTTATGAAAAGAAGACAGTTTGGTTGGCTCCAAATATGATGTGCCTTCTGAAAAGGCTCAGAGGATGCAAGTCAGAGATGCATTTTCATACTTCATATTTCATACATGCATCTTTGCTATGTAGATGTAAAGTATGAAGATGAAGATAGTGTGAATACACACAGGAATGGAAATGGGGAAAAGGGGAGCAAAAAAAAAAAAAAACAGATCATGCTAAGAAAGTGAAAGCAGAGTTTTTGAATCAACAGACAGACTTGTGAAGAGTAGAGTGATATGGCCAAACCATTTAGCATGCCACACAAATACCCCATTTCACACAGGTGAAAACAGATAAGAAATCAATGTCTACATGTGTTGGTGGGATTAACACTCCGAAGAGTGGGACATATCCTTCGATAGGAACTCTACACATGACTGAATTCTGTCTTCGGCAGGTTTATGCTCTTAAACCTAGGGTGTACCATGGTTGTTGGCCAGAGTGTGCTGAAGCTGCTCGCCACAGAGAAAAACCCAGCCTAGTGGTTTTTATAGTTCCACAGTATTTCCAGATGACCAGTCTGGAAAGGTTTAGATTACTTTACCATCCAAAGGCGCTGAGTTGAATCAAAAGGAAAAAAAATCCTATAAAGTCAATCAATGGTGTAATTTACTATATCAATGGCAGAAAAGAAGCATTTTTAAAAAACATTTTACATCTCAAACTCAGTAAATGATGAATGAGTTTCACATACTGAACACAAAAGCCATGAGAAGACTGTTTCCAACACGCTGGAAACAAATTATATGACAGAAGCAGGAAATGTTTAAAAAACACATCAAAAATTATATTCCAATTATAGCATTCTTGGGATAAATGCTACAGGTCGGATTACATATTATACACGTTACAGATTCCTATTTACAATCCCCTGTTTAGACCCATTGAAGGTTTATAGAAATGATTTCCGTTTTAACCGAAGCATTTCTTATACTTAATTTCAGCTGACTAATAAAACTTTTGATAAAAAAAGAAAAACAATCTAGTTGATTTGAATTTCCATGTGGGAAGAAAAGCTAATATTTATTGAGAGTTTATTATGTGTGAGTCAGTATGGTAAATGATTTGCATTAATATATAAAATAAGACTAGTATTCCTTTGAGATGACCTTGGTCTTTTCAAAGAAAAAAGCTGTTTTACCATTGTAAAATTAAATTTCAAAATATTTAATTTTACAAGGTGATTAAAGAAACAATTATTGGCCTACATTCCAAAAATGAAGCTTTAAAAAGACATATTTTAAGCATAAAATTTTCTATACAAAGCCACATAGGCATAGTTCAGATGTAGCATAAATTTTTTTCACTTGAAAAAAACTGCCCTCTGTGTAGAATATTTCCTTTCTTTAAGTGGAAAGAAAGGAAATATTCTACACAGACGGCAAATAGTTGGTTAACTATGGCCAAATTCAGTTGGCCACCTGCAAGACCCAAGAGCCAAAAATGGTTTTTAAAAATCAAAATAACAATAATATTTCATGACACATGAAAATTACATGAAATTAAAATTTCAGTGTCCAGAAATAAAGTTTTATTGGAACACAGCCTACTCACTTGTTTATGTATTGTCTATGTTGCTTTCACGCCGTAACAGCAGAGTTGAGTAGCTGTGACAGAGACCACATGGCCCACACAATCTAAAATATTTATGTTCTGGCACTTTACTGACTTCTGCTTTTAAGCAAAAACAAGCAAGTTAGATATAACACCCAGGTTTATATACTTAGGGTTTCAAATTTTGACTTTGAGAGTAATCAGGGTCTATCATTGGTCTCATTTGTATTAAACAGATTCATGCCATATTTGATTGCAGAATGACACCTAAATTTGGCAGATAAATAAAATGGGCCTACAGCAGTGAAACTCAACTGTGGGTGGCTTTGTCCCCCCAGGTAACATTTGACAATGTCTGAAGACATGTTTGATTGTCACAACTCGGAGGTGCTATAGGAGTCTCATGGGTAGAGGCCAAAAATGATGCTAAACGTCTGACAGTCCCATAATAGAGAATTATCTGGCACCAAATGTCAATAGTGCTGAGGTTGACAAACACAGATCTATAAGAAACTGAGAGCTCATTCTAATTTCTAGACTCCTTGAATATAAATACAACTGCTACTTGGTGACATTAATTCATTCCTACCACATGTGCCATATTTAAATTAATATTTATGAGATGAAGAAAGATAAATTTCTTTTTATTCTGTGGCTGTGTTTTTTATGACTAACCATTATCCATCTGTACTTTAATCATTTTCAAAGTGGAATAGTCTTAGTCTCAACTGTAAGCCTAAGTAAATAATTCTTCATCACTCAATTACTTAGCTTGATTTAAATTAAAACCCATCTGACTTTATTCTATTTTCAATTTCTTAAAAGATCTACTTAATCCTTAACACATAGCACAGGTGAATTAAAACATCCTTCCTATGTCGGAGGTATCTATAAAGTATGAATCCAAGCAAAAGCTATGATAGACTGAGGAAAAGTAAGAAGAGAGGAGTCAGAAGACGAGACACAAGACTACTGCAGTATAAATGCTAATAATGGTTTAAAAGACCCTTTGCCCCAGGATAGAATACAAAGCCTGACAAAATATCCAGATTTAGTGGAATTTCAATTGAGGTAAACTTTCAAGACTACGTTAGAGTGTCTAATCAAGTGATATTAACTTATAATCAAACTTTTCTTTTCCTGCTCTTTTTAAAATTATTATTTCAATAGTTTTTTGGGGAACAGGTTGTGTTTGGTTACATGGACAAGTTCTTTAGCGGTGATGTCTGAGATTTTGGTGCATCTATCACCCAAGCAGTGTACACTGCACTCAATGTGTAGTTTTTTATCCTCACCCCCCTCCACCCTTTCCCCAAGTTTCCAAAGTTCACTATATTCTTATGCCTATAATCAAACTTTCAAACCTTATTCCAATCCTTTGACATGTTCTCTCCTAAAACTGGTACAAACTGAATCACTTTAGGACCTCTACTTTCATATCCCTGCATATGAAGGGAGTGTCCCATGTATACTTCAATAAGTGTTTTCATTCCTTGAAAGCCACATTACTGAAAACTTAGCTACACATTTTCTAGAAGTTTTGATGTATCATTTTACTTTCAAAATATTTTAATTTGTATCCACAAATAATCATCTTTTATAAATCAAATATTTAAATGTTTTCTAATCTTGGAGAATGATCTCTGACCTTTTCATATTAAGCAATTCTCACTCATTTTCACAAAGTTGAAATAATACTTTTTGTTCAAGAAATGAAATGAAAAAGAAAGAAAAAAAGACTTATTGCTCAAATATGTACACTTTCATAGCTTCCAAAACTGTACCTTTTCGCCTGTGTCACCTTTTAGGCCATTCTCTCCAGCGTCTCCCTGAGGAGGGGAAAAAGTGACACATGTAAAATACATTGGTGACATTAAGCAAAGAGTATTTTTCATTATTTTAAGCTTTCTTTAATATACTTGACCAGTTGTCTGATATTAATAAAAGAAATTTTATTACAATGAACATGGCTGAACAGTTTTAAACTATTCCACAGTATTCACTGAAAACAATTACTTATCTGTCTTCCAATAGCTTATTGGGGCACTTAAAACCTCCTTAATTCTGTCTTTGCCCCAAGCTCCACTCAAACAAAGGCTTTCTCCTGACAGTTCCCTGAATATGCCATGGGCCTTACCACTCTGCGTCTTTCTTCGCACCATTCCTGTTGCCTGGATCCCTGCCCTCTCTTTCCCTTTCCATCTGTACAAATCCTGCCCTGTCTTGAAGCATATCTCAAATCTCCAGGTCCTCAAAGTATATGACAGGCCCTCAAAACCTGTGGACTGAGTATTTATTTATCTAGACCTACATGGTTTGCATGTATGGAATGAATGTTTTATGCTTTACTAGGAAAATTTTTTTAAAATCATAGTTGATGCTTTTTTTGTTGTTATTTTTGAGACTTCCTATGCTATTCCCCCACTGACATCTCCTTTCTACCCACGAATCAATGCATTATGGAAATAAAGCACTCATTTATTATCCATGCTTTCTTCCTTAAATTCTGAATTCAATTTAGTCTTAAAATATGTTATGTGGAAATGTTATGGACTTTGGAGCCAAGGAGACAGTCCAGTTCCAGCACCTGCTGGGCAAATGAAATTCTCTTTGCATCAAGTTTCTCCTGTATAATATAAGGGCAAGGATAATTTACACAGTTATAAGAAATAAGTACTACACTGTGTGGAAAGCAAATAGGACAGTAACAGGCACATCATAAGTCATTAATGATAACAAGGCATTACTATTCACATATTCCATAGGCTGGAATGCAGTCACTTTCCTATTACTCAAAAAATTTCTCAAAATAGGACAGAAACTATTGATAATAACTTTCTTGGGAGAGGGGAGAAAGAAAGTTGGGGAGGGAAACTTTCACTTTTTTCTCTGTATTTTGTTTTATTCTTTCAAATAAGCATAAAGTTAGTTTGCTTGGGCATTTGTTTATGGTGAGGAATACACTGCAGCAGGCCACAAGAGCCTGGGACACTTTTTCTGATGAACGCCTGGTATGGTGCTGCTACCGCTCAGCATCCAGTGACTAATTAATTTCAAGTTAATTACCATGAACTGATTGGATACTAAATAAACGTCCTAGTAATGTGTTATGAGGGACCTTTGATAGGCAGTTGATTTGCATGCTTTTTTATAAAACTGCTCAAAATCCCTCTATTAAAGAACAAAACAAACAAACAAACCTTCTTAGTAGGGAAGCTGGCTCAGAGTGGTTGCAAAGTGAAGAGCTTAACTGAGCTGCCCCTCAGGGAACTACCCTTTCCACCCACGTATTTTGCTCTCCTTCCATTAAATAATTTTTTTCTTTTTTCTTTACAATGCCAAAAAATACAGTCATAATCAAAAATTTTTCTTGATCTTTAGATAAACTTCTTTTGGGATTAGAGGTTATAAAACTGATTTGTCAGAAAGATCATATCACTTATGAAGAGCATGATGTAGTATTTTGGTAGTTTCCTACTCAGCATATTTTTCAAACACTATTAAAATAAGTAGCATGAGAACCAGGAAAATAAGTATCATAATACACAATGAGAGCCTAAAAATAATCAGGACAGGCCCAAGTAAGAAAAAGAGTCTAAGAATAATTTAACACTCTGCTTTTCCTGTTTCTCTTTTTGGTTTTTATGGGAATTCTTTGTGGGCAACCTTCAGATAATTGCTGCAGGTAAACATCTGTATCCTCTTAACCTAGTGACATTAGAAGCAGTAGAGAGAGATGTGGGTACTTGGAAAAGAATTAGAATTACTTAGCAAGTAGGCAGACCAGATTTTGCAGGCCTCAGGATTTTTTAAACCCATTTAAAAACCAGGCATAAAATGCTTAAATTTGTTCCTTTTCTCTTCATTTTTAAATATTTGTTTTGAAGGTATATCAACACCTTTCTCTTTATGTTTTAAAACTTTTTTTACCCAGATTTTTGTCTATGCATAAGAATCACACAATTTCCTCCTTCCACTAATTAACAGTTTAAAAAAAACACAGGGGTCACTCTATCTATATCTATATCTATCTGTGTATATCTATCTACCTACCCACCTATCTATTAATCTACTCACCCATGCATCCATAAGCCCATCCATTCATGCATACAGGTTAGTTTGGGTACTTCTTTGGTGTGCTAGTGGTGGGGAGTAGGAGGAGAGAAATACAGGCAAAATAATTCTTACCTTTTCACCTTGTTCTCCAGGTTCTCCCTGAGCAAAAGGACAGAGATGGAGTGACATCAAATCATAAAACATCTGATTTTATTATTAAAGAAAACAGGTATTGAACTTACTAGGTAAATTATGCATGACATTTTCTATTTTGGCTACATACAGTTGCTATATGAAAACAAACGATAAAATGCGTTTCCTGGAGAATTTCAGTACGAATATCAATTATCAAATGTAATCTTAATTTTTTGCTTTTATAGCATATAGCACTAAAGAAATGTATTTTAAGATTATCATCCAGAAACTGGCTTTTGGGGCATTAAGGAGAATGATGGTGTAGCAATTCAATATCTTGAGAGGCTTCTTAGCCTACAATTTTTCATTCTGTTAAAACTCAGAATTAATAAGGTAGACAAGCATGTTTTTATAAAAATCCTTTTATTCAAAGCGTCACCTCGTTAATAGATTATTTCAAGGGTCTAGGTTGCCAGGGTAGTTACCCAATCTGTCTTGCCCTAACATGATCATAAGCAGTCCTAATCTTGAACCCCTTTACAATGTCATGAACTCTTTTTAGCTTCTGGTAACCAGCATGTTCCAGATCAGTTATATTTCAGGAAGCACCTTGAGGAAAGACACTAGAATGGGGCAGAACTGAAGTGAGTTTTGGAATGATGTCCTTACTCAAAATGACCTGGATAGCATGAGGACTAAAATGCCAAATGTGCCCTGAAGAGAATCTCATTTTCACTTTGCCCAGGAAATGACACAGGTTGGAGCAGGTGAGTAGGAGAGTTCTAAAGTAAATCATATACATTATGATAATAGTTTCCTATGAAAAACTTGAGTAAATGTTGCCATGAGATCAGACTGGTTTGGAAAAAAAAAAGAAATAATGTGATTATTGTATTTTTAAAAATTTATAACCCACTGCAGAAGTTAGTTTGGAAGCAAGACTCTTTTCTCTGGAACTCAACCTGACCCTTTGGCTTTCTGTATTTCTGGTCACCTTCACTGCTCAACACCCATCCTGATGGTCGCTAGGCAACACAAGAATAGCACTGTGAACATGCATTAAGCATTAACTCCTATTGTTTGGCTTTTTAGCATGGAGAAAGAGAGAGAAGACAGGAAAACAGCTATAGTCCCAGAAGGAATATTTTCTTTCCTCTCCTGCAAGACAAAGGACAGGTCTATAAATTTAAGGTCTGTCCTAGACGCCTGTCAATAGCAAATGATCTGTAAAATCAGCTGACAGGCATCTGTGGGTACGAATACACACCAGCACAGCTGATGGGATTAGACATTAGTTTTGTACTTCAAGGGATGTTCATTCATCAAAGGATTTGGGATTTGCCTGCCTGCTTGGTTCAAACTAAATTGTCACCAATCTTTTTATATTTAACTGATTCAATTTTTTTTTTAAGAAACAAAACTTGGAATAAAAAAATCTTCGTTACATTTTTTCCCTATTTAGTAATTCAGACTACATCCATTTTTAAATTTTAAACATCTTTATTCTGCCTTCATCTGATTAACTGGTTACGCTGTGTAAGAGTTGGAGGTGGCCAAATCTTGGGGAAAATCCAGAGGGAATGTCATCTTTAGTAAGGCGGGTAAATAAAATTTTAGGTAATGTGGACATGACCTATGTTTTTATATATCCATGAAGTGGTAAAATGACAACAGTCATATTTGAAACACAGGCCTACTCATGTTAAGTATCTTAGAATAAAGGTGTTAGGCAATTACATCCCATTTATTTTTCTGCTTTTTAATGCTAATGAGAATCACAAATATAATTAATTCATTAGTAACAAAGTTCTATACTGTAGCATATTATACTATTCACAAAATACCCATTTAAATAAACTGGTGAGATTGTTAAAAAATATTGTATTAAGTAATAGCTTACGATTTCCCGACAATTCACGTGTCAAATGATTCTGCTTGGCTTTGCTTGTACTAACCTTTGGTCCTGGTATTCCACCCTGTCCTACTGCTCCAGGCAACCCGGTCTCACCCTCAAAATAGAAAAACAGATGCTACTAAGTAAAATAGACAAAATCAATACATTACATGGATCATTAGAGGAGACAGCCATCTAATAATTCTCTAGAAATAGATAAAGAATAAGTGACTATTAGTTTAAATTCAAGCTAGCTTCCATGGTCCAAAATGCTGCATGTAATGGAGCAAGGATAAAATGGGGTTAATTTCCTCTGTTCAGTTTTCTCATCATTAAGAAAACTGAGGCAACTTACCAGTGGAAATTAGTATCTAGCATGTTGCTGGGTACACTGTGAGCCTCAAATAAATATTTTTTGAATGAGTAAAAGACACCTGAAAAATATAAGACTGTCTTGGCCAAAACTTTTTTTTTTTTTTTTTTTTTTAAGATGGAGTATCGCACTGTCACCCCAGGCTGTAGTGCAGTGGTGCCATCTTAGTTCATTGCAATCTCTGCCTCGTGGGTTCAAGCATTTCTCCTGCCTCAGCCTCCCAAGTAGCTGGGATTACCGGCATGTGCCACCACGCCCAGCTAATTTTTTTTTATTGTATTTTTAGTAGAGATGAGGTTTCACCATGTTGGCCAGGATGGTCTTGATCTCCTGACCTCGTGATCCGCCCACCTTGGACTCCCAAAGTGCTGGGCTTACGGGCGTGAGCCACCACACCTGACCACGGCAAAAAACTTTTAAGTGATTCATCAGCTCAGAAAAAGAAAGACTAAATTATTCTGTTTTCACATTAGACCTAAATGAACGTTTACAAACCTAAATATTGAAGAACATACACATCTTTGAACACCTGCTTAATTCATTTAGACACATTTGACACAAAATAAACACTAAAAATAGCTTTGGTTTTTCTTTCCAATTTCATTATAAAAATAATTAGAATAAAACATTCATACTTATGGATCTCATTGTCATATTAAATGATAGGCTTTTGGGCAAAAGATGTTGGCTATTAGGCTAGAAAAATTTCCTATTTCAGAAAGATGTTGATGTATACCAGTCTTTCAAGACTCTGAACCAGCAAGTGTTTTCCAAAAAGGGAAAGCTCCCTGAACTATCCAGAAACAAAGAAAAGATACTTTGGCCCTGTATGCTTCCACGTGGCTCAAACTTACAGCAATTAGAATTCTGTTACCATTTTAAAACATTCTGAAAGCCCTTCACTGTGTGCCTCAATTATTGGACAAATTTCTTCTTTCCATTGAGGCTAGTAAAGTTGCTCCTTAGTTGATTTTTAAAAAGAAGACTTTATTGTTAGAGCAGTTTTAGGTTCACTGCAAACTTAATTGATTTTTGGGAATGTTTCCTAAGTTACCTGGAGGGCAGGAATTCTGTCACTTTTATGTTTGTGTTCTTAGCTTCAAAAACATGTATATTAATAAAAATAGTAACATTTCTTAAGTGCTAGGATCTTTATATTCATTGACTCAATTCTCACAAATTTCTTTGAGGTAAGTACTATTTTTATCTCTATTTTACAGGTAAAGAAATTAAGGCATAGAGCAGTTAAGTAATTTGTCCAGATTTACAAAACTATAGTCAGGACTTGAACCTTCATGATCTGGCTTAAGAAGTTATGCTCTTAACGCCGTGTTACATTGATAAGTGAATGAATGTATCTAGGAATTTGGAGAGAGTAGATGATGAATATTTCAGTCTCAACTATTATTTTGTTTATAATCCCACTTATAAACGACTGTCAGAATGTATAGAAATCTGAATTAAATATAACCTACATAGAGATGATTTTTTAATATCTACCATATAAATTTGACAATGTGAAGCTTGTGGTGTCTTTCTAAAAGAGCAAAAAGTATTTTACTATTATAGTAGATTATTAAAATTGCTAAAGTCTTAACCTCTTGGAAAGAAAATCTGCTTCCTATACAAAGTCACACTGTAATTGTAACTCCTGCACTTTTCTTGGTAAAACGGGAAAAAAAATGTTGACTTAGAATAATGACGGTCATTATGTGAAAATTTTGATATGCCATTTGTACATAACAAAGGATAAGAACTTGGAAACAGAATACACCCTGAAAGAGGACTATCATTTACTGTGCAACCAGAAAAAGAGCTCTGGAGTCTGCTTGCTTCAAAGAATCCACAACAGGAAGCACTAATATCATAACTCATGGTTTAATGCAAATAAGAGATGCCGCCAGGAAACAATGCAAACTTTGTTTGGACTTTCAAAGAATAACCATGGTAGCCAGAGTTATTTTTTTAAAACATGGTTAAGCCCCTGGACAAAATTCATGCTGAGATTTTGAAGCAAGGAAGAGAAATGTTGCTTAGGTATCTGCATAACATTCTCCTTAATACATGAACATTGAGGGACTAAAGTTTGATCACTTTTTTCTTTGATTATATATATTGTTAATCTTTAACATAAAAGGCCACAAAAAAATTTACCTGTAATCCCACCACTCTATAACAATTGTTTTCATTTTGTCCTGTCTCCTTCTGGTCTTTGCTATTTACGCTTACATATTTTCAAGCAATTGTAAGCATATTGCATAGCTTGATGTTCTGATTTTTAAAATCTTTATACCACACATTTGTTTTCACACAGTATTTATGAATACTGTCTTGTGAATAGTTTAATCCTCTATCAAAGTCAGGTGTGATCATTTGTTTAATCAGTCCCACATTGTTGAATACTTGTGTTCTTCCAATTTTTATTAATAAATATAAACTAAAATAAACACCTCTGTAAATATGCTCATATTTTTCTGTCAAATAATTTAATTTTGATAAATTATCTGAATTTGCTTTATTAGTCAATGGAAACATTTTATGGCACTAACAGCATATTTCGAAATTGTTTTCTAAAAGGGCTCTGAGTTTTATTTGCTTTTATAGGCAATTTAAAAAATTTTATAGGCATTGCTTTTATAGGCATCCACTTTGTGTTACTTTTTCACAACTTTTTACAACAATTGTTTTTCACAATGGCATTGAATATCACAATTTTAATTATTTTTGTGGCTATTTTAATAAGCACAAATGAGAGCTACTATTGTTCAGTTTTAAATTTCTCACATGTAAGATTATTTTCTCATCTGTTCATAATTTAAATAGGTATTCATAAATGTCACAGCTGAAAAATGAATAAAGCTAGAGGAAAAAAATGGCTGCTAGCATTTTACTTCCATAATAGTTATATCAAGAAACACATACTCCAAGTTAGATTAAGGGAATACAGAGCATTCTGTTATCGTCCACACTTTTTCCCAGGTTCTGTGAAAAGAATATAAAAGATGAGCCACTGTACAAGTCTGAGTGCCAAAGCCAAGCTATAGGAATCTGTAGGTGCCGATTATTTAACTAACAGTGAAAATTTACTGTATGTTCTACTCTGGACTGAATGTTTCCCGAGACATAAAGATGAAATAGACATGACAGGTGCCTGTGCGCAAAGAGCTTATTTTTGAGTGGGGGAAATACATACATATACACACTAGGGGGCATCTAATTGAGTTCATGAAACATTTTTGGGGGCAAAGTTTTCTTGCACTTCATGAAGTAAGAAACATAATAAATAGAAATCAAAGAGAAATCTTACTGAAGAATAAAGCATACATCTTATAGTATTAATATATTTCAATATATCAGGACAAAAATGATCATGAGTCCTCTAAATAACGTTATAATGATATTACACTATTATATAATAGTGAACATGTATACATACAGAAAAATATATCAGAAAGGTACAAATGAAAAAAACAAGAACGAGGTTATGTGTGTGTATGTGGCTGGGGGGAGCTGGTCTCATGTTTGTTGCATAATCTATCCATCTATTTCTGAACACATTTTATACTTAAAACACTAAGGACATTCCACAGATAAAGTAATAAAGAAAAACGGCAGCTAACATCTTAACCACAGGTAGATTAATGGGGTTTTGTCTACCATACTTTAAATTTTAAGGCTATTCCCAGTATGACCATTCCCAAATGGCCATTTCCATTTTAAGCTGAAAACAAGTTGGACTGACTTTTAAGAAAGATGGCTTGCTGCTTTCATGTTTTTTTAAACCCAACTCTTTCAGAACTCTAATGTAAAACATTACTCAAGGCTATTACAATTATTTCAGGTACTGCCATTCAAGGGCAACTTGAATGAATAGTTAAGGATAAAAAGAAATGTAGTTTTCTTACAACTACTGAGTGCTCAAGGAAAGTAGATCATCTAGAAGTAATATTGCTCATCATCATTTCAATCACAATAGTCTTCCTTTCTGGAAATTGGAATGAGAATGCAGTGGACCTATGCATTATACCTGGAAAATGAGCAGAGTTTAAACCTGTGTTGTCCAATTGGTACCACTAGCCACAGCCAGCTATGGAGCAGTGGAAATGTCGCTAGTCCTAATTGAGTTGGATGTAAGTACAGAATACAATTTTAAAGATTTAGTAGGGGAAAAATGTAAAATATCTCACTAAGAATGTGAATATTATTAATCTTGAAATATGAATTCATATCATGTTCAAATGATATTTTGAATACATATTGAGTTTAAAACTATATTATTAATGCTACTTGTTTCTTTTTACCTTTTTTCAATGTGGCTAACAGAAAATTTAAAATTACATATGCAGCTTGTGTTTGAGGCTTGCATTATATTTCTGTTCATACTGAGCATTGGTTTAAACTAAAAAATTATTTAATTATTAGAAGACATGATGAACCAAAAGCCTTTAAAAGCAAGGAAGGAGTACTATCAAAGCAAGTCAACATATAGCAAGACTTCAGAATGGAGATGCCATTCCATTGCATATGGAGTTAAAATGCACCAGAGAACTCTGCTAAGTTAGAGCAGTATGCGGGGGTGGACAGAGCAGAAGCAAGCTCTGGGTCAGGCCAGAGTAGCTTTTGCTGGGTCCAGGAGATCAAGGTCTTGTGTGTAACATGGCACAGCCACAGCCTGTCTCTGTACTGTCTGTACAGTCAGCCAGTGCTTACAGGCTGACTCTAGGGAGAAACTAATGGAGATCTTTGCCACCCACTGGCTTCCAACATTCTCTTAAAAGCAAGTCAGGCATAGAGCTCCTTCACTCAGTTCTCTGCAAGCCTGTCCCATCTCACTCAGACTAAGAGCCGGCATCCTTACAATGGCCCCAGGCCCACATGATCTGACCCCCGCTGCTCCTCTGACCTCCCTTCTGCTGCCCCCTCACGTATCCCAGCCACACTGAACCCCCAACCCTCACCGACCTTGCTTCAGCAAGCAAAGCAGCCACCTGCTCAGGGCCTTTGCATCTGGGCATTCTCTAACAGACCTCCTATGTTTTTTCCTCAGATAGGCATGGGTTGCTCTCTTACCTCCTTTAACTTTGGATCAAACATCACCTTATTACAGGGGTTACCCTGAAGGTCCCCCAGTCCGCTAACCACCCAGCATTCCCTATAAAGGCATATGCCTGTGCCTTTCTCTATTACACCAATTGCCGCCTAAGATACAACTTTGTGTTTCTTTTCTGTCTCCTGCCATTAGGACTTTCAGGTTTGGCAAACGAAAACATCAAGACTGAGTTAAATTTAAATTTCAGATAAATAATGAACAATATTTTAGTTAAATATATTCCAAATAGTAAATGGGACATAGTCACATTAGAAATTCTGTGTTGTTTATTTGAAATTCAAATTTAATAGAGCATCTTATATTTTATCTGACAACCCTATTTTCTACTCCCACATCCCCATCACCACTAGACTATGAGCTGCTTGAGCAGAAGACTTGGTCTATTTTGCTCATTACTCTTTCACAGTGCTAAAAACTACACTCACACATAATAGCTGTTCAGTACATCCATGTTAGAGGAATGAGTGACTACAGGAGAATCAAATGCATTAAGCCTACATGAAGATATGAAGCAATGTATAGGCCAGGTAGAAAATAAGACAGCAAGGCTGCCCTACTGGGAGACTGAAAAATAATATAACTGTCATGGCAAGAGATGGCTCTGTCTCACGCACTGCAAGGCAGCCATCACTGGGAAAAGAGAAGGGAACGAGGAAAAGATGGGAGAAATGTTAACCCTGCAGCGGCACACCTCCAAGCCACTAGTATTGAAAGACACAGGCACAGCATGGGGTAGAGTGAAGCGGTGTGAGTGTGAGTTAGGAGAGGAGTCTGTGAAGGGCAGAGTGACAGGAATGAGAACTTTAATGGCTTCCAAGAAAAACCCTCCAGGACTCTGTTGGGGGAAGAGTAGTTACCCAGAGGACCAAAGGCTCCAACAATTCAGTCTGTGGGTCCAGAGCCTGGGCCATTGTCAACATTTCCATGTACTGCTCATCTCTTCTCTTCTGTCTGCTCCTTCCTTCACCCCAAGTGCCTCAGGTGAGGGGCAACAAGTAGCAGGGACGATGCTGGCTCTATAAATTTTCATGTCATCTAAAGCTCCCCAAAGACCCTCTCAGAATTTACACAAGTGTCATCATTTACTCCATCAACTCACTAACATCTGCTTTTCCCTAAGCAGCAGCACTCACGAAACAGTGAAATATTTTAGTGAAAGGAGCCAAGCCAGTCATTCTTAACAGAGGAAAAAACACATTCAGAGGGAGGAAGTAACTTTTCCAGAAACAAAGAGCTACAAAGAGGTAGATGTGAGATTAAAACCCAGGTCTTCTGATTCTCCATCTTATGTTTCTTCTATTCAAGCAGCTTTTGTTTAAAAATCTCATTCAATTTTATCATGTTTCTTTTCTGTTTAATTTTCATATAAAATTGTAAAGTGGCTTTAGGACACTAACACCAGCCTAAAACCATCCTAATACCAGCTGTCTACTTCCAGTTCTATGACAAAGGGCAAATTACTTATGCTTCTATGGGGCTGGTTTTCTATTGTAAAGTGTGTGGGGCTGAATCAAATCTTTGCTTTCTCCCAACTCTGAAGGAGTAAGATTTATTACTATTATTATATGTTGCTGCTGCTATGGTTGTTGTTGTTGGACTAAAGATGTTACCTGGTCGTTTTTTATTCTGTAGAGATCTGACTAAATTTGGCTCAAGTCTAAGACTTGCTTTTGCCAGCTCCCTGCTCAAGTTCTTGCATGTGTATACAAGTCTCTGCTTTGACCCACACCAATTCAGGTGGTTCAGTCACTTCTTCACCAGTTTCCTCAAGAATTCCTCTCTGCAGGCATTTTGTGAATTCAGGATTCACTATTTGGTACTCTCAGGAAGGCATCATCACAAAGCTAAGTCTGTCTTCATCTTACTGGCTTCTCCTGCATCCCTCTTCCACCTCATTGTCTTTCTCCCCTCCCTCCCAGACCATCTTGGGAAATCAGCTTCTTTCTCTGTGTAGCGGTTCAGCAGTTTTCAGCTCCTACTTGCATCCCCAGTCCCTGATTCTATTTCTTTATCATTCTTGAAAGCAGAGGAAGCTGTGCAACACGCAAAAGTAAAAAGACAAAACCCTTAGCCTGGACAATTAGGTTTGATTACGCATCAGAGAATTGGCATCCCTACTGGGTTATCTAAACAGTAAACTCCCTCCCTCAAACTAGAATCCAGTAACAGCCCAATGGGTTTACCTTGCCTGCTGCCCAGACAGAGCCAATTTATCAAGACAAGGGAATTACAATAGAGAAAGAGTAATTCACACAGAGCTGGCTATGCGGGAGACCAGAGTTTTATTATTACTCAAATCAGTCTCCCCCAAAACTTGGAGATCAGAGTTTTAAAGGATAATTTGGTGAGTAGGGAGCCAGTGAATTGGAAGTGCTGATTGGTTGGCTCAGAAATAAAATCATAGGGAGTGGAAGCTGTTCTCTTATGCTGAATGAGTTCCTGGGTGGGGGCCACAGAACCAGTTGGCAGGTCCAGATGGGGCCATCCAGTCAGCAATGCAAAAACCTGAAAAGACATCTCGAAAGGCCAATCTTAGGTTCACAATAGTGATGTAAGTTGAAAATCTTATGACCTCCGGAACAGCTGGTAACATTTAGAGTTCCAGCCCCTCTCATCCTTATCATCCTTACGTGGTGGCTGGTGGCTTTTCATTTGTTTTACAAGAACAGTTAAGCTTTTGGGAAGGGCTATTATTTAAGCTATAACTGAAGTTCTTCCCAAAACTAGTTCAGCCTGGTCCAGGAATGGACAAGGACAGTTTAGACGTTAAAAGCAAAATAGAGTTGGTTAAGTCTCATATCTTTCACTGTCATAATTTCCTTAGTTATAATTTTGCAAAGGCAGTTTCAATCTCTTTGTCCACACTGGTAATGTGAATACTAAATAGTAGAAAAGTAGACAAGTATATCATCTAGGAACTTAATACAAATAGCCTATTTTGAATAATTTGCTGAAATGGGTCTTAAACTGTCTAATAATTAAATTTAACCTAGTAATCAAACCTTCCTTATGCTTTTATAAAAATTACAAATTTCTAAAAATAATAAGAAAACATGATAGTTGTATCGATAATATTATAGTATGAGGTGTTTCAGAAATAAGTCTGTTGTTTACACTTTTAGATTTTTATGCTATTCATGTAGAGAGAAATGTATACACTACAATTTGAACAAAGGAAATGTAATACACAGAGATAGAAGAAGGGTTCATGGAAGACAGCTAAATTGACTTTATTTGGGTGACATTTACATACATGAGAGGAATTATTTGCCTTGAACACACTCACAAAATCTGAAGGTCTAGGTAGGAGTGTGCATGGTCACATGGATGACTCCCTCATTCCACTCCCTGCCTGATAATTTCCTCTTTTCTCTTCTCATCCTTTCCATCTCTCCAGCCCTAGTTCTCTCTAGGAAGTGCCTTGGGGATTACATGAGAATACCACAGCGTCCAAGCCCTGCCCACAGCTCCTCATCAACAGTGCTCCATGGCCACCCATGGGCTTAGGGGTGCACGTGCCAGCAGTATGGTCCCCTCTTTGGAATATAGATCTGGGACTTACTTAAGACAGATGAAGCAGGAACTCCTGACTTCCAGATACCTAAGATATGATTTGGAAGTGGGAAGACAGGGCTATCAGCATTCAAGTCTCCTTGGCCCTACAGACTCCTCATTTGTGAGGAGCGTGATAAAGATTGACAAAGGAGGCTTAGAAGAGCGGCACTGCTCGCCTGCATCCAAGAGAAGCACTACCCAGTATTCCCTTTTAAAATAACATGAAAGGTGCAAAAGTGAGACAAAACTAGCCAGAGAGCATAAGGTCACAGACGGTTCTCTGTTCTGAATATAAAAGTATTGTCCTCAATGTGTATACTTATGGGGAAAAAAAGATTAAAAGCTTACAGGTTAGGAATATGAAATATCAAAATGGATGTAGGGGGTCATATGAAGTAGTTTCTTACGGCTGAGAAAAGTCAGATACAACAGTTTTTCAGTTCCCTTCTGTTACAAGAATCTCTTCTAAATTAGACAATTAGTGTTTATTGCAACTTTCCACTGGACTGGGACCATTAGAAAAGTTTCAGAAGCAGTGGCCAATCCTTGTCTGACATTCACCTGGCAAAAGGTTGAAGAAAAGACCTCTACCTACGTGTTTCCCGTCAGAAGGGAGCTCAACAGCATTATTGGATATTCTGGGAAAGACACTCTTTCACCCTCTGAATGTAGATATGAAAGAATGCAGCTTCAGGAGTGATTGGCAGCAACCTTACTACTGAGAGGAAAGCGGGAACTAGGTTGATAGCAGGAACATGGAAGAAGGGCCAAGAGATGAAGGAACCTGGGTTCTTAGAGATGACGTTTAGTTGCCAGAACAAAGCCAAGCTGAAGACTGCATTAGCAGCACTGGACTTTCAAGTTCATGTGACTTAAGGAAATACCTTTATTTTGTCATCTGGTTTTCTTAAGTTTCCATGACTTGCATATGTTTCCAAGAACATATGTGTTCTTGAAAACATATCCGTTTTTAAAATTTTAAAAACCCAGCTAATTCCTTATGTCCTAAAGTATAGTTCTTAAAGATACTGTATAGTTTGAATGACAAATTATTCTCTTTCTCTTGGAAAGAGCATGTGTTTAATTATTAATAGAAATTTTAAATGTTTATATCCAAGTAGAAAAATTCTAAAGGTCAATGAAGAGTAGAATGAGATAATATTTCTTACTGACATTCACTTGAACACCCAAGGGGCTTCTGAATCATGGAGGTATTAATGCCTCCAATTCTGAGAGATAAACAATCTACACTCATTTAACAGTCTTTTAATAACAGTTATATGTATTACTTCCTTTATTTTTTTCTGATTAAACTTAGAGGTAAACATTATATTTCCTATTTGAAAAATGAGAAAACTATGGCTCGGAGAAGGTAAGCAATTTGTCCAAGGTCATACAAACACTGAGAGGCAAAGCTGGGATTTCCTGAATTAAAAAATCCGCACTTTTAACCACTACTATGCAGTGAAAGCAGACTGCCTGGCTTTGAAGCTCTACTCTGCCACTAACACTTGGGTGACCTTGGGCTTCTTTTATTCTTTCTGCACCTCAGTTTCCTCATTAATAAAATGGAGATAATCATAAATACCTATTTCATAGAATTGCTATGAGGACTAAATGAGCTAAGATGCCTATAACACCTAAGATGCTGCCCAGCAGTTAATAAACACTGAATACATTTTAGTAATTATGATATGCTGCTTCTATTCTCTGCACTAGGCACAGAAGACAGAGAAGAGGATCCTGAAAGGAATTCAGTTTCTCATAAACTAATCCCACCAATGCTGTTTCACAGTTGGATCATGGTTACCCCCTTGGCAATGTGGCCTGGTGTCAAATAAATGGAACTGGGTAGATTTCACCTGTTATGATTTTGACAACAAATTATTACATTGCAGTCTTATTTTTAATACAAATCTTGAAATCAAGATTTTCAGAGATAAGACCTGATGATACAAAAACAGGGTTTGTGGTTTATATTGATTTAATAATTTAGTGGTCAGAAATTTTAAGGAATAGTTAAATGATGAATACAAAACCCTATAGTGATCAATAATGTGGTGTTTTAGGAACAGAATTCTAAGACCAAAGTTATCTGTAGTTTAAATTGCAAGTATTGCAACATGGTGATAGCTTCTCTTCTTTTTCCAACTCTTGTTTATACTCTGAGCCTCACTGAAAGTCTCCTATTCAGGGAAGTGCCCTTACTCAGCCCTTTGCACAAGGCCAGAGAGCCCTGTGCTTTTCTGTTAGAATACGTAACAGTATTCTAATTTAAAAATCTATGGCTTTTTCATGTAATTGTTCATTTAATGCCCCTACCACACATTAGCCTAGAAATTCTGTGAGGCAGAGACGCTATAAACTCAGTGTTCAGTTGGTGCCTCATACTTAGTAAGGGCTGAATAAATATTTGTTGAATGAATGATTGAGGAAATTAATAAGTGAATCAATGAATACATTTAAGGAAAATTTCTTTAAAAAGCTTGTCCAAATTATGGATATAATTTAATCAGATGTAATATGTATTTTTGCGATTTCTTCTGTAAAATGCTGTGTCTTTTACACTAAAATAGAAAATAATGAATTTCATGATGTCATAATTTATTCATAAATATTTGCTTGGTTGTTTTTTTGTTTTGCAATAGCCAGTGAGTAACTTCCTCAGCTACCCCCTTCTCCCAGCAATCCCAATCCCTCAACTTTTTATTCTCCCTTCTTCTAATATTTTCATTTAGTAGAATAATAACTGGCATTAAAATTTATAGTAACACACCTAAATAAAGTTGGGAGGAAAATGTTTTAAAGAAAATTTCACTATAATAGTTTTATTTCAAGCGAGTAGGAAAAACCCTTCTTCAACTAACTTTTTGTTTCCTTCTAAGGAAACCTAAGAATAATTATATGAAGAAAAGAAATATCTTTTGTTCTGTTTAACAAGTAAAATTGAGTGAAAAATGTCTTTAAGAGTAGAGTAGGCTTTTGTATAAAAGTGCCTGAGAATGTATAAATCATTCTCAAGGATGAAGTGATTTGACTTTATGAAATATCTGTAATAGGAAAATGATGATGCTTCTTTAAGAGAAAGTATTCATCCTCTTATTATAGTTACTAGAGGAAAATGGTCAAATAATCTTGAAATTCTAATCCATACAATTATTAATGTTAATAAACAGAAAAATTTAAAAACGTAATTCTCACTTTTAACACACAAAAGACTGAATTATTGTAAGATACTTTCCTTGAACTATTAACTAATCTGGACTCATCAATTGATCACTTAATTTAGTTTCAATATCTTTTCTTAAAGTTTAACATTAGAAAGTCATAAATATATTTGATAGTAGATCATTGGGTAAAGTCTGCTAAAGGAAAATTCAAGCTAATTAACTAGAAAACAAAACAGCCCTACAACATGTTGAAAACCTTCAGGAATGTAGGTAGCAATAAATAAATAACAACAAAAACAACCCCTGCTTTTAGTGGTTATAGTAAGTGAATGGAGAATAAAAAATTCTGGATTTATTATATCACCCCCCTGTATAGAATCAAATCAATGGCTTGAGCTTTGAAAGTCTGAGAGCTTCAATTTATCTGTTCTCTAAATATACTTACAACAAAAATGCCACTAAAAATATGCTGTGAAGATTGATGTCAATGAAGAACTGTGTGACCCATGTATAAGAGATTAAAAGGAATTTCAAACGTCATAACCAAAAGCTATTTAAAATTTAATGTTACTTAAAAATCACATAGCTATTTGTGATGGATTCATGGGTGACACACTAATATCAATTTTTAATTTATGTTATATTTGAAGTTTTAAAAATAATAATGAATTCTAGGAAGCACTTAAAATTGCATGAATCAAGATCATCTGATATTTATCTTTTGTTTGGGAAACAAGCCCTATGAGTCTGCAGGCCCCAGAAAAATTCTAGCTTGCATAGAAAAACAATTTTATTTTAATCCTAAAAATCTTCAACATTATTTTTATAGTAAGGATGTAAACTAAGAGCAGCATAAATAGGATTTCGTATGGACTCTACCGTCTCCAGCTCCTCTTTCACGGCATTTTAGTAATTAGTGTCAGGCACTAATTACTATCCAAATAAATTGTCATTATGATGATTTGTTCTTATGGGTGCCAATAAAGATGGAAATCAGGAAAAAGTGGAAAAATACAGAGCTTTAATACCTTTTAACAGTTCATATTTTTAAAAACTGACATATAAGTATATAAACAAAAATTGTAGGCAGCAATCTATTTTGCCAAATAATTCCTCAGTTTAAAAACATGGTTCTACTACAAAATTATTTTAAATAGCTCACTTTTCTCCAGAGTATTTGAAGTAGGAACGAATTGGCAAATATTCAAATATGCATCACTTTATGTATGTGTGTGTGCATGTTTGCACACATGCACGTGTGCATGGTGGGGGAAAGAATAAATCATGAAGGACAAATAAAATGTTAATTATATGTTTAAACCAACAAGATCTTCATGAGAATTACAAGATTATTTTTGTGTTCAATATAATTAGCCAAAGAAGAAATAGATAACATTTCATATTTTTAGGTAGGATTTGCATTAAATTTGCCCTAACTGCTTGGTTGGTGGAAACAAGTCCAAATTATGAAAACATCAGCTTTCACAATTGGGAACAGAGGATGCTAAAATCTGGTTGAATTGGAAACAAGACATGGGGGACTTTTTGTGTACTCATAGTATCTCTGAGAAACTTAGAGACAAATTGGTATAGCTTCTTCTCTCATTTTACAACTGAAGCCCCTATGAACCCAGAGATAAAAGGGATCCTTCAAAGGCTACACAACAGGTTAAAGAGCACAGAGTGTTCTGATGCCAGGACAGGGCTCCTACATCAGCCCACTGGTGACTCTGCTTTCATAATAATGTGAAACGTGTCTTTCTCTTTCTCGTATCTATAGCACCATCATTCCAACTACCCAATCCTTATCGACTGGGGCCCTTGGTCCTTACGGTCAGGGAGACAGCAGGGGACAGAGAACACATTCTACCTCTATGTACAATTTTTCATATTCATTTTCTGTCTATGAGGAATTCAACTGGCTTTTGCTCTCTGCTTGAATGTAAGTCTAGGGCTCATTTGCTGAAACTTTTTTTTTTTTTTTTTGAGACAGGGTCTCACTATGTTGCCCATACTGTAGTGCAGTGGTGCAATCATGGTTTACTGTAATGTTGAACTCTTAAGCTCAAGCAATCCTCCCACCTTGGCCTTCCAAAGTATTGGGATTGCAAGCATGAGCCACTGTGCCCAGCCTGCTGAAATTCTTAAGGCATGAGAATACTACTAGAGATATTTGACAACATTTATTGGGCATCTATTATATAATATTCACTTTAGATATACTGTCTATTAATACTACAAGGCTTGTCTCTATATTGTACACTAGAACTTTAGAAAAGTTAAGTGATTTGCCCAAATGAGGACATGGACCATTCTCTCTCAGATACAGAGACCACGCCCTTTTCTCTATACCACACTGCCTCCTACTTTTCACAGAAGGATGTTCTGTAGCCCTTCATTGGTTGTGATGCCAGAAGGGGCAAGACTGGAGCCTAATGCCATGCCACTGCTTATGTAAGTCTTTTCTCCTAATACAAACAGAAGAACTGAAAGACCATTACAAAAATAAATATTCAGATTAGCAATCAAGGTGATCAAAATGTAAAAGATAACGTGTAGGAAAAACGTCACCACCAAGTTTATGTGCTAAGGCCATCACCTATTTTGCCAATCCGAATGAATGGAAATGTTCTCTGGGAAACAAACCATTTTCATCCTCCCCTCCCCCCCTCCCCCTCCTCCCTTCCTCCGTTCCTCCGTTCCTCCCTTCCTCCCTCTCTCCCTCCCTCCTTCCCTCTCTCCCTCCCTCCTTCCCTCTCTCCCTCCCTCCTTCCCTCCTTCCTTCCTTCCTTTTTTTCTTTTTCTTTTTCTTTTTGTTTTTCTTTCTTTTTTAGAGACCGGGTTTCACCATGTTACCCAGGTTTTTCTTTAGCTCCTGAGCTTAGGCGATCCTCCTGCCTCAACCTCTAAAAATGCTGGGATTACAGGCATGGGCCACATCACCTAGCCAGTGTTTTCTTAAAATAATATACTTTTATTTCTGTTTTTCAAACATAAGAATTTTTTATTTCCTAGTTTTTATTTGCCACATTTCTTACTTTTTTCTAAGAAAAAAGATAGTCTCTCACTATGGTACCCAGGCTGGACTCGAACTCCTGGGCTCAAGCAATCCTCCTGCCTCAGCCTCCCAAGTAGCTGGATATTATTTGCCATATTTCTGATGGCTTAATTATATCCTCCCCTAACCACTGTCTGACAACTTTTCTAAGCATCAAAAGTACTTTTTTGGAAAAAAACAAAATTGTAATGGAGAAGAAAATGTTTTCTCAAGACAATTTAAGAATACTGAGGTGCTTTTATAAAAAAAAAAAAATTACGTCATTGTAAGTTCCTTTCTTAGAAAAACAAATTCTAGAGTTCAAGACTCTAGAAAAACAAAGTCTAGAGTTCAAGAAATTTGTTTAAACACAAATTCTAGAGTTCATTTCATATGCTCTAAGTATGTAAGTATTACTCTATTGCCAACTATATTTTTACTATCTATGTGACCTGCTGTTTAAGTGAAGGAGGCTTGTGTTTTTTATACTTTATTTTCCTAAAAATGATATAGCAAATATTACAAATGTTAAGTAATGATAGGCCTAACAGAAAGTTTCATACACAAAGCTTTAGGTTCAGTTTTCTGAAGGAAGGAAAACAAATTTAAATTACATTTTTCTGATACCTTCATAAAAGTGTGAAATCATTTTATTTCCCTGGGTTTTACAGAAAACACTTTTAAAATGCCACTAAGATGTATAACAAGACATAAAACTGCAGATATTAACTGTCTATTTCCTTGAAATATAATTTAAACTTGGTGACTAGGACAAGAAAATGCCACATTCCTTTCTCTTGCTAAGGAAATTGCATATTTCCTTTGCAAAAATAAAGAATATGTAGTCTTCAAAGGAGTATATGTGACAGTTTTAAAGTTGTTTTGTTTCATGTTAAAGGTTTCTATAAATTTTCAGGATTGTCTCAAAGTTGAAAAATGAAACAAAGATGAAAAAGGAAGATGTCATTAATCTTAGGCATCCAAGTTTTGTTTGTCACCAATGTGAAAAACAACATTTATGCCATATCTGTATTTTGTTCTTTCTAAATGCTATCTTGAGTTATATGATTTTCAAAGCCATCTGAGAATGAATACGCTTTTAAATTTTTGCTTAAGTTTACCTCCACGATCTGCAATATTCTAAACAGAAAGCTTATCTTCTGTCTTTGCCAGGATCTCTGAAGCAAATGGATACGCATTTTACTAAGCGGAAAGTGTAGCTGCGGCATGGGCGGTTAACTACTGGTGAATGTGCGGTGTTTAGTTTATGGACTAGAGGACACCATAAGCCTTGGCTGAGCACATTAATTTCATGTGGGAATTGTCTACTTCTTGAAACAGAGAGCCTCTTAAAAACATAGATTAACTGAACTTTTGGAATTTCACTAAACTGGAGTGAAGAAAAAGTTTTACAGTAATATCAAATACTAAGGGCTTTACATCTAGTTACTCTCTTCATTCTCATTGACTCTATTAGGTAGGCACTGCCATTGTCTCCCCTTACAGATGAGAAACTGAGGCCAGAGAATTCCAAGGACCTTGCCAAAATTCACACAGCCTCTGAGTAGTAGACTCGCTCTTAGCAACTTACTAGGTTTAAAATTGTGGTTGTTTGTTTTACTGATAGAAAGAAAAGATAGATGTGATGGAAAAGGTCACAAGGAGATTTATTTCTGAAAGGGTTGAGTTACGTGTAATTTCAGAATTTGGTCCAGGGTGCATGGATTTAAAACACTCTGGGAAGGCAAGATAATGGGTCTCTGGGTATAAAAGGGCCAGCCCAAGAACTCTGAGGGAGACAGGAAACTCCCTCGCTCAGCTCCCTGGCTCCTGACAGACTGGCTCAGCAATGGGCTTTGTCAGCTGCCACTTGGCTTTCCTGGTTTCTGTGAAGGTTCCAGACTGAAGAGCCAATCAGGGATGTTGAGGAGCTATGCTTTGTCCAACTAGTAAGTATGTTGCAAGAGTAAATGTACACAACACATAGATACGTGTATACAGAGTGTGTTGTCGTTTCTTTCACTGTATTTTCCCCCTCATTATTAACAGTACAATAAAAGTGGATGTGATACCAAAGCAGGACAAGTCTATTTAACGTCTACATTTGCTTAACAGTGAAAAGAGCTTCCTTCTGGATTCAGAAAGTTTGACTAGTTTCCTTCTATGAGAATAACTTTTGTTAGTCAATTATTAATACATATTACTTTTATAATGGCCAGAATAAACTAGACTGTATTTTGTTTATAACAATCAATGTTAAACATAAATTTTTCCAATTCCATCTATATTTGTGAGAAAGATATAGTTGTATCACATACATAATTTATTGAAAAGTAGCATATCCAAAATAGTTGAAATGGAAAATTTCCAAAGAATTCCTGACTACTGAATGCATCTTTAAAAATTAAACTAATTTGATCATTTGTATCAGAATTTTCCTGTCTTTCAAAAGTATACGTAGTGTTTTCATAAGCATATAAGCTTATTACTAACATTATGGACTAGAATAATTTTGTGATTTCAGTGCTTACCAAATTATTTTTAAAATACAATATTCTATAAAACTCACCTTTTGTCCATTCATCCCTGGAATTCCAGGTGCTCCAATAGAACCCTAAAGAGACACATGATTAAACTGAGTTGCTATCATACACAAAATAGTCTAAGTTTATATTGTATGAATTATATAAGCCTTGCTAAAACATTTCTAGGAAGTTTTATTTTTCAGACCTTATCCATTGTGTTCGAATATATAATGTAAGCAGATTCCTCAGGCTTGCCCAGAAACAACAAAGTTAAAATCAAACCTTGCTTCTAAGTACCCACTTAACTTTAATATGATTTTAAAGAAATTTACATGATAAATTGATCATACCTATTAGAGGGCCACATGACTCTAACTTTTGATGTTTTTAAGAATAGTTTAGTTCCATCTGGAAAAATCCGACCAGTATCAGTAACATTTGCATTTCATGAGTTAAAATACCATAAAACAAAAGGTAATTAATATAACAACCACTTCTTCCACAGTTAAATAAGGGGCCCATGTCATAAACTCAAACTTGTTATATTTTAAGTATTTTCCTCCCAGACATTCAAGGAGTAAGTTTAAGCCACATGAATGTGAATATGTCTTCCAGAGTGACTAAAAAAGGTGTAATAAATGTTATACAGTGACCAGGAACAACACAACTTCTGTACAAAAGAAGTTAAAGGGTGTGTGTGAGCACATGTGGGCGTGTGTGCGCATGCACATGTGCATATTGGCGTAAGTATTAATGATTGGGCATAGATGGGTGAGCTGGAGAATAGGAAAGCTAATTATTACCTGAGAAAATCTATGACATTTAACTGGATACAGAAACATTAGCAAATATTTTCAAACACTGATGTCATTTCCCTCCATTACGCCTTCCATTTAGGCTCTGGAGAAACCATTTTAAATACAATGTGCTTATTCTTTGTCTAAAACTAGAAAACAGATTTTTCTTAGTAGATGTATGCTATTACATCTCTTTAATAATAATGGAGAAAAGATTAAAAAAATAGTAATTATAGACCAAAAACTCCCCTAAAAAAGAGTCTCCTAGAAAAACAGTAATTATAATCAAAACAAATTGAAATGGCAAGTTCCTTAGTGCATTCAGTGATTATATTGAATGGGTCATTAAAGGACTTCCCGAAGTCTGAAGCAGTAATTTTATCCTGGTCGTAAGTGGATTAGAGTAGCTTTACAATTTCACACCATGCTTAATAGAGACATTATTGCGAAGGACAAAGTGTTCCTACACACAAGTTGTCCCGCAACCCATGGGCTTTTACTTGGTTTGTAGGATTATGTTTCAACAGATGCCACATGCCCAGTGCTTGGGGGATAAAAAGTCTCTATCTTTGATGGATTCCAAAGATAAAGAATAATGACTTTTCCACCTGTTATAATACAATTGTTTTCTTTAGTTTTCCACAGGTTAAATATCCCCCTCCCCACTTGAAGAGGTGTAAGGATGGGGGAATGGGGACTTAGTGATACTCTGTTGGCAAAATGCCATCTATTTGCTATTAATATATTTACTGCTGTAAGATAGGTGTAATTTTGGAAACCCTAGATCTTCTCCATCAGAATTTATTTTTATTTTTATTTTTTGAGACGGAGTCTTGCTCTGTCTCACCCAGGCTGGAATATAGTGGCGCAATCTCGGCTCACTGCAGCCTCCGCCTCCCCGGTTCAAGCGATTCTCCTGTCTCAGCCTCCTGAGTAACTGGGACTACAGGCGTGTGCCACCACATCTGGCTAATATTGTCTTTTTAGTAGAGATGGGTTTTACCATGTTGGCCAGGCTGGTCTCAAAGTCCTGACCTCAGGTGATCTACCCACCTCCTCTCAAAGTGTTGGTATTACACGCGTGAGCCACTGCACCCAGCCTCTCCATCAGAATATAATGGTCAATTCTGATGATCATGGATAACAACAAAATGACAATCAGGAAGTCACTTTTCAGGTTACCTCAGCAAAGAATGACACCAGTTGGCCACTTGAATATACTGAACCCAGCAGTATCCTTTTTTCTGGTCATTTCTCTGGCCATTTGGCAATCACATAATTGAGGAAGGCCATGCATTCATTTTGCAATGTCAAATGATCTTTCACATTTTAAATTTTGTCACAATGTTTTACCAGTATGTGAATTAAAAATTCAATAATGTACACGTTCAGCAGACAACTTAAAAAGAGTCTGCTCTGGATTTATTGAATTTTTATAATGGAGTCAATCAGAAATCTAATGCTCACATTCTATGACCGTATTTTTAGAAAGCAGAATGCACAAACCAGACTAACTGCTTCAGCATGGCTTACAGTAGCTAATTTCATTCACCTCTCTTGCTTGCCATTAGGTCATGAGAACACAATTACTTTCACAGTATTGTTGTTTATACTCTACCTTTTGTCCTGGAGGCCCTAGAGGACCCTAAAAAAGAAAAACAATTCAATTAACATAATACTGTAGCCACTTAAGCTTAGATGACCAGTTTAAGCTGTCCTATTATCTTAAGATTTTCTTTGCTGTACTGAAATATGCTGACATTTCCTACATCAGGGAAAAAAAAGAAAAGAAAAATTTCAGTTGGAAGTACAAAATGGATCTTTTCTTCTAGTTTTCTTTTGAAGACCATTAAGCATATGCAGTAGGATTCTGATTTTTCCTCTTTATTAAAAAAAATCTTTTCTGTTTCAGCACGTATGTTTTTTTTAAAAAATACCTATAAATGTATCACATCAATCTCATTTAGTAGGCTGAAGATGATACAGTCCCTAGAAGCAGTTAAAATGCAATGGAGTTCCTCAGCAAATGGACACGTTAGATGACTTCTGCACCTGCAAATCTTCAGTGAGCAGATTTGCAAAGGAAATAATTGAATAGCATTACAAAGAAACATTTTTTTTTTCTGTTTTTCCTCTTAGGAAATATGGTCAACTAACCTGCACAATAACTTGTTTACAAACTAGGGGAGGCCAATGTCAACTGTGATACCGTGGTATATACTAGAAAGGGGAACAAAAGAGGCTGTCAGTTGTTTCTTAGACTAAGATACTGGGTGGAAGAGACTTAGTGAGATAAACGAGAATATTTATACAGCATGGAAATGTAGCAGTTTTGAGATTTAGCAGTTTTTCAACCACAAAGTCAGTGTTGGGATTCTCTCAACTTTATTTAGAGCAAGGCATGGCTTTGAGACAGTGAAAAATAACTCAAAGAGATATAGCTGTATTTCTCACTATTTGTATATATTTTTTAAATATAACTATAGCACTTTCTTCCAGTTCTTTCAAAAATATATTTTACTATGTTTTAGCAAAGTTATAGACACTCATCATTTCATGTTAAAAGTTCTTTATTCCATGACATTTAACTAATGACCAGCTTATTTTCAGTGTGTGACATTTCAGTTAATCAACATGCTGCATTCTCACTCTGTAACACTAAATAAAACACTAGGGTGGTCGTTAGAAGAAGAGCCGGTCATGCATCCTTTTTATTAAAAATATATAATATTTAGGAAGATTCACAGAATCTGTTCCCCATGTTATTTTGTAATCCTCACAGGAAGACTAACAATTTCCTCACATAATCAGCTTTAGGTTATTGAAAGTACACTGTGCAATACTGCCTTTATATATTGCTATTTAATGTACTCAACCAACCGTTTAATGAGTTTATTATTTGGTTGATCTGTGTGGTCAGACATTCTCCCTACTTATTTCACTCCCTATATTTAAAATTCTCCCTGTTTTAGATTTTGCAGAGAAAATAGAGACTATCAGGTGTAAATTCCCTCGACATCTTGTCTCTCATCAAACCAAATCTACGTGTACCTCTTTCCTGTATCAGAGGAAGAAGAGCCCCTCCTCCTATACAAGGCAAAGTCATCTGGTGTACTCTGGAATCCATCCTTGTCTCTGTCCTCAGGGATCTTTTGCAATCAGTTACTCCTGCATCTGTATCAGAGGCTCCACTTCTTCACTAGTTCTTCCCCTTAGCATATAAACATATTTAATCATTTCCTCACTTGGGTAAATTGTTTGGGAAGTAAATGTCCACGCTAAGTAAGGGCAGAATTTGGAGGTTGTGGTGATAGGAGATCTGAGAATGAAGAAAAGACTTGGGTTTTATCATTGTCTATGATTCCATTTTCTCCAGAGTCTCTAGAGTACTTCTTAAAATAGAGATGTTAGGAAATCGTAGAATAAGGAGTACATTAATTCAGTATTTAGACTGAGAATGTGTATGTTCAATTCACAAAAGTTTGTTTCCCTAAAATTGTCTGTTTCATTACATTGATATATAACCCTGGAAGGGAATATTTTAAACGAAAATAAGAGTAAATTCAACATCAAATATTTTAACTAGAGAATAACATATCTGATATTTTCTAATTTGGCCTCTGCTGCATAACCACATAAAATCAGAGATTTAGAAAGACTAATCAACTCTGAAATTCATAAAACGAATTAAGTTGTCTAACACATTATTTAATGAAAAGCTAAGGATGGCTACGAAGACAATAAACAGTTTCTTTCACTGTTAGGAAACTACTGCTACTTCTGGTAACCTCTAAAAATAAAAGCAGTGTTTTTAAGATTTAACATTATTTTTGAATTGGAAATACATGTCTTATAGAGTTTTCAAAACTATGTTGGCAAGAATATAATCACAGTTACCAAAAATGTGCATATACTTCTTTGATCTCTCTGGCAGGAAAAACGGTAGGGATCTAAAAGAGTGTCATCCATTACTAGTGGGGGGACCTGGGAGTAGGGCAGAATAAAATATAGAACACTTGAGTAAGTACAGATAGACAGACAGACACACACACACACACACACACACACACACACGTGCACATGCATGCACACATCCAGACATACTAGTTATTTTTACTGAGCAATATTTTGCTGATATGCATTTGTTTTGAGTATCCTTAGATCAATAATACCATTATATATCTATAACATTGTGGCAATTAAATTTAAGCTTACAAATCAAAGTTTCCCTACTCAAAAATTGATTTTGAAATTAGGGTATGTTGCTACCAGTTGGTTAAAATGACTACATTTGATTAGTCCTGTGGTTTCTGTTACAAATGTTAGTTTATAAAGTAATGGGCCAATTCCATAGAAACATTCATGAATTTATCATTTTTTTTTTATTTTTGTTTTTTCTTTTGAGACAGGGTCTCACTCTGTTGTCCAGGCTGGAGTGCAGTGGTGTGATCATAGCTCACTGAAGCCTCAAACTCCTGGGCTCAAGCAATCCTGCCTCGGCCTCCCAAGTAGCTGGCACTACAAGCACATGTCAGCATGCCTGGCTAAGTTTTTAATATTTTGTGGAGACAGGGTCTTGCTATATTGCCCAAGCTGGTCTCGAACTCCTGGCCTGAAGCAATCCTCTCACCTTGGCCTCCCAAAGTGTTGGGATTACAAGTGTGAGCTACTACTCCTAGCCTATCTAATCTTTCTTACACTTGTTTATATTTTCATCCTGTACAACTTGGATAAATAATGCCATAAATTCATTATTCACTAGTCAAACAAATGCTTATTACCAAAATTAAAATCATTTTTTCTAGTGATTCGAGATTTCTAAAGCAATTCCATTATTGTTATCCTCATAATTTAATAAGTTTGGATCAAGTACATTTCCAACCTAGAGTCATAATCTTTTTGGTTCATCTTTATTAATCAATGAAGTGGTCTTTCCTTATTTATATTTGCATATACTTTGTATATAACCAGTTATGATGAAAACAATCTAGTTTTATTTTTCAAAATAATTTCTTTGCATACATCTTAAGATTAAAAACTATAACATACAGCATATCAACATATTAAGCTATATTTCTTTAAACTCCAGAAATGTCAACTATAATTAGAACCTTAAAGCACATTAAATTTAAATACAGGTTCTGGGTGATATAAAATATAAAAACTTTTCATCAAAGAATTTTGCATCATGAATATAACTTTATCAAAAAGATAAAAATTCAAAGAGTCACTGAAAAATTCTAAGCATGGAGTAACATCATTAATCTGCAGATAAACCTTTACACCAGCTTTAATAATCTTTCAGAAAACACCATGGGAAGCTATGCAAAATAAAGTTCAGATAAAAACTTGTAAACACAGTAAGAAATTATATAGTTACTTGATTTTCTTTCCAATTTTTCCTCTCCCCTCTTAGATTCTATATCTAAAGATTTATGTACAATATTCAGCATACGGTGAGAATGTAAGTTAAAGAAACATGATAGACCCCATGTTGGTGACTGTCTTTACCAAAAGCATGTTACTCAGGCCTCAGTCAAGTTTTACTCCTCCTACTTCAGTCCATCAGACACTTAAGAATATCTCTCTGATCCAGCCCTCTTCTCCAGCCACATTGCTACATTCCTGTTAAACCCTCACCTCTCTCCCTTAGCTAATGTAACGTTCACCTAACGACCACCCTGCTTTTGGTCTCCTCCCGTGCTTTCTGCACACTGCTGCCTGCGTGAGCTTCCTTAAAGGCTAATGGGTTCAAACCTTTCCCTTGCTTAAATATCGTTCAGTGGCTTTTCACAGCCTTTTATAAGATTCTGTGCTTTGGCAGTAGTTGTAGTTTTCCACATAAGCCAGGCTTCCACATTTCTGCACCTCTGTCTGTTCCTATAAGGGGCTTTCTTCTCCCTGGTCCTCTCCTGTACCCATTCCAAAAATCAGAGCTTAGTGCCCTCACCCTTGTGGTAGGTGCTCCTCTTTTGTTCTCCAAAGCACCGCTATGATGTTTTCATAGAATTTACTAACAATAATCATAATTGTCTGGTTACCTCTTTATTCATTCTAAATTACCTTTATCATGCACAGTAGCTGGCACATAGTAACTGCTCAGTGAATAATTTTAAGGTTAATTTATTCATTCACATAATAGTTTTTGAGTGCCCACCGAGTGCTATTTTGTTTACAAAATAAGACTAACAAAAGGATCACTCAGTGAGCACTCAAAACAAGACAAAAATGCAGACCCCTAGACTTCACATTCTAGTGAATGTAGTCAGACAGTAAACACATATAAAATTGCATCAGGTCATAAGTGCTAAAGCATAGAGGGGGATATGGATTGGGAGAAGTAGATGGAATGGTTTAAATTGCGGGGAGGTCATTTAGTGAAGCCCTCAGTGATAAAGAGGTCAGGCAGAAAGCCAGGCGTATAGAATGGAGAATAATATTCCAGGCAAGGGAAGAGCAAATGCAAAGAGCAAGAGTTGGGCACATGCTACGCATGTTCAAAGAACACCCCAAGGAGGCTGTCGGTGAGTAGTAGGAGATGGGGATATAAATAGGAAAGAGAGATTGTATGTGTATGGCCTTGTAGGTGCTTGCAAGCACAATGATGTTTACTTTGAGTAGGATAAAAGTTACAGAAATGAATAAATGGATACATAAAGCAATTCAGGTTTTTTTTTTTCCTTAAGCTTGAGACAATAGTGTCTCAAGATAGGAATGGCAGGATTTTTCACCCTTTTGTTCACCTGACTCATTCTAACATTGCTGGCCTATTCTAATAGCCTCCAGATTACCTCTAATTGCAAGCATGAGTGGAGAAATTTAGGTCATGACTTCCATATGAACATAGCAAAGCCAAAATCATCCAACTTACATGGTATCATTAACAATGAGAGTGTTATATATGTGTATGTGAGCCTGAGGTCTCTAATGCAGTTCAGAAAACAATTATGCAAACAGTAGATAGAATTATCAACCCAAGTAAATCTTCAAAGCAGGCTGTTAAGAAAAGGATCACTCTGTGACCATTATGCATTGGCTATACTTTCTAGTTTGTGAACAAAAACAATAACACAGAAAGCCTTTCCTTGATAGATCATGGGATGGAAAAAACATAATGAATTTTTCTGACACTACTGATGTTAGCACAAATTTGATTGAGGTATTGATTACTTAAACAGGATGCTGAGTTCCTAAATGATGTGCTTTAGGATGCCTCTTGGGACATGTTTTAAGGCAAGTTCTGGTTGCCTGCTATTAGGAAATGATGTAGGGGGCGGACACAGTTCCTGTTCTGTCCCTGATGGCTAGCAGTAAAATTTGAAGCTCTGAGAGCTGCTGGTCATTTCTGGACAGAAGAATATACAACTAGCTTCTGTAATAAAAAACATAGGGAACAAAAAAGAGGTGGTCCATCCGTAAAGGGGAGTATAAAAGCCCAAAACTATTAAACCGTTTAAAATTATTTCCTTTGTAAGAATTTTCCCATGATTTAATAAAAGTTAGGCAAAATGAAGAAAATACCTTTAAAAGTCTAGTTCCAAAGGGAAGAATGATAACACATATAATCTAACTATGGAGTCATAAAACATTAGTACCAGACTTTCTCAAGGGTTTGGTACAACAGACTTTAATTACAATTTTTCTGAAAGATATTAACCTGGTGAAATGGATCAAGAGATCACAAAATACATAAACTTGGTTTATAAAGAGTAAGAGGAAATTTGTCTTACTTAAGAAGTAATCATTTAAGATGCATGTATATAAAAGGCCCATGTTCTGCTTGGATGTTTGATGTGGGAAGGTTAAGAAATGTAAACTATAGCCACAATTATATGTATGTCTGGAGTGTAATTCAAGTGATATTTTACAAGATTTGGATTTCATAGCTTAAGTGTGTGGAAATGCCAACTAGAAACTATTGGGAAATGTTTAGAATATAAGAGAGTGCACTGAAATGTTTTCAATGTAAAAGCCAGTGATTTAGTTGAAGTGGGTATGAAGGAACACAGCATAAACAAGAACAGAGCAAGACAGTGCTGAGAAGGGAGAGCCTCATCTCTTGTTTCAAGTCTTTCATGGATCCTGTCTTCAGTCACACTTCATCATTTATATTTTCCCAAGAAGTCCATATCCTTCTCTGATTAGCCTTCATGTGAAGTTCTTAATCATTCTTCAAGGCTCAGCAGTCCATAACTCACTTCCTTTGTGAGCCTTCTCTAGCACACCCGGACAAAGCTTGTTTTTATCCTTTGTGTTTCTTTAGCACATTTCAGCTGGCTATATTTTAACATATTTACCTACTTTAAAAATCCACTTGACTAGGTAGCAACTTCCTCAGGCCACATATTTCACATAATCAGGATTAGTGCCTAACACATAAATAATTATTGACTAAATGGAAACAATGAATGAATGAATTTAAAAATTATTAAATTCTCTTTACTGGCTTTCCACCATTATTTTAACACTCATAACTATCATACCACTATATCATTGGAAAGAGTTCCCAGTTTTGAGACAGTTGTTCTGTTTAAGTATCTGAGATTTTTGTTTCAGTAATATCACGTCATAATTTCTATTATTTGAAAAAGTTCCTTTACAACCCAGAGCCTGTTAGTAAGTTGGCATGTCATTATATTTATTCATGAACATTTGATGAAAAAAAGTTCTACATGCAGTAATTATTTTTTAAAAGAGTAAATTCTTTCTGACTTTTCTATCTCATGTGCTGAATTTTTGAGGAAAATATTAAGCCAGGATGATTCATTTATTGGTGTTTCTCATAATCATGAGGCTATGACCTCTTTAAGGGAGGTCTCTTAAAGTTCAGGAAATTAAAGAAGTAATACATTTTTCTCACTACTTGACAAAACCAGAACCCAAGACTAAATATTGAGCTTTAAATACCACAGATTAAAGATAAATCTAGGTATATAAAAACCTTATTTTTTATCAGATTCTAAAACAGAGACTCTATATTACCTCTCACCAGATATCCACACTAAAATTAGCTCATTCCATCTCTTCTAAATATTTAATAAATCGTTTCTTATTGCTAAACCTAAAATGGAAATGATCCGAAAAGAAAGAAAAATTAACAGGCTTCTCTGCCCTCTGTGATTAAACATACTTCCCTCGAGTACTATAAAGAAAACAAATTTATGGTTCACAAAGGCCTATCACCCTACACTCAGTAAAAAATATTTCCAATAAGCAGTGTAAGTGCTTTTCCTATTTTAAATCAACAATACTGAGAAACACTGGTGGCTAGAATTTAAATAACTCATGATCCACAGAAAAAGGTCTTAAATTTAAGATTACAATATGTAGCATATCCTATTCAGATCTGTTTTTTACCTAGATGGATCGGCGCTGTCTATTAATAATAGAACTTTCTATATAATAATGGAAACATTCTGTAGTTAATAATAGACCAATGGGTAGTTAATAATAGACCGATGGATAGCCACTAATCACATAAGGCTAATGAGCATTTGAAATGTGACTATTACAATATTTAGACACTGAATTTTTAATTTTATTTATTTTATTTTATTTTTGCAACAGGCACTTACTTTATCACCCAGTCTGGAGTGCAGTGGCGTGATCTTGACTCTCTGCAACCTCTGCCTCCACCTTCCAGGTTCAAGCGATCCTCCTGTCTCATCCCCACAAGTAGCTGGGTCTATCTACAGGCATGAGCCACCACACCTGACTAAATTTTGTTTGTTTCTTTTGTAGAGACGGGTTCTCACCATGTTGCCCAGACTGGTCTCAAACTCCTGAGCTCAAGTGATCCACTCGCCTGGGCCTCTCAAAGTGCTAGAATCACAGGCCATGAACCACTCAACCTGGCCAACTTTAAATTAAATTTAAATAGCCATATGTAGGTAATGGGGACTGCATGAGACAGTGCAGTTCTAGACAACAGAATACACAAGATGGAAATCAAGTGAATTAGATTCTAGCCTGGTCCTGCCATTCACTATTTTGTAACTTTGGCCAAGTTACTTTTTCACTCTGATGCTGTTTCTTTTTCTGTGAAATGCTAAGCTAAATGATATCTAAGATTTCTTCTAAACTTTTTATGTCCTACTTAATAAATAGCCATATGGTATGACTAGAATTTTTTTTCTTTTTAGCTAAGATTACAGGCACCTACCACCATGCCCGGCTAATTTTTTGTATTTTTAGTAGAGATGGGGTTTTACCATGTTGGCCAGGCTGGTCTCAAACTTCTGACCTCAGGTAATCCACCCATCTCGGCCTCCCAAATTCTAGGATTGCAGGTAGGAGCCACCGTGAGCCACCCAGCTGGTGTGACTAGAAATCGATACAATTGCTTTTCCGTTGTCCTCATGAAAATCATCCTTTTAGTTATAACATGTATGTTTATAAGCATATATGTATTCCAAATAATCTATAATACATATAAAACTATTAAAAGATGCAGGCCGGGCATGGTGACTCATACCCATAATCCCAGAACTTTGGGAGGCCCAGGCAAGAGGATTGTTTGAAGGCTGAGCAATATGACAAGACTCCATCTACATAAAAAATAAAAATTAAAAAAATCCAGGTGTAGTGGTGCATGCCTTAGTCCTAGCAACTTGGGAGGCTGAGGCAGGAGGATTTCCTGAACCCAGGAGTTTGAGGCTGCAGTGAGCTGTGATCATACCACTGTACTGCAACCCACGTGACAGAGCAAGACCCTGTCTCTAAAACAAAACAAAAAACAAAAAGAGCAATTGTGTGTAATTTTGTTGGATTTGTCCTACCCCATCCTAGCATTGGGGAGAAATGACATGACATCAATTGGGAGAAAAATATAAAGCTAATTTCTTTGTATAAGAGCCTATTTTATCAATTGATTAATTCCTATCATTCAATCACTCTGTTTATTAAACACACTAAGTACCAACAACTATTATATGATGTGATAAATGCTGTGGAGGAGGGGAGAAGACAACTTAGCTTGGGGGAGTGTGAAAGTGTATGCATGTGTGAGATTTTCTCAAAGGAGGTGATTAAGTAGAAGGCCATTTCTTTTTTAAGGCTCCACTCAGACACAGGGATCCTGTACTTCCCTTAGATCCGGCAAAAAGGTTTTAGCCTTGGGGCCCACACTGTAAAAGGCTCTTTTCTGGTTGTACTTCCCAGGGGATTAGGAATCCATGAATCTAAGAAAACATGATCATCTGTACACACACCTTCCACCCTCAGCCCTCTCAACCTCCAGCCACCTGACCTTAGGTACTAAGGACTCCAGAATTCTCTGCCTCAATGACTTGAGCTCACTTCAAAGACTGTTTGCTGTCCCATCCCAGGCCTGTTCTTCGGAAGGTGAACCATACCACTGGTATACACCACAACAAATTGGAAGAGAAAGCAAAGAGGTGGGTACTTTGAGGGGTGTAGGTGAAACTTGGTCCTGTGAGCATCCAATAACCTGATTCTTATAAATTTAGAGCTTGAGTCTTATAAAGCTGGAGAATAGAGGAAAGCGTGGGAAAGAAGGGAAGCAGGCCAAGGGGTAGGGCTAGGGCTAGTAACAGCTCTCCTCATGTCACCACACTGTGGCTTTGAACTCCAAGGAGTGTAAGAATTCTGGATTTGAACTTTCCAAGTCATCATGAGAATATGTCTGTAAAGGTTAGAGGATAAAATATTTTTACTGAACAGTTTTATTAGGTTGGTTTATAACCTAAATATTTAGACATTTTGTATAAGGACTCCCATTTTTCTTCTTGCCCTAAAATTTGAACATTTGCCCTAAATCTGCAAATGTAAAGCACATTCAAACAGGCTTTATTTTAAAAAGTTTATTCTTTAATGATAAAATATGAGAATTTGATGAGATCAATTATAACTTAATATTCTCAAACAAGAGTCACATATTTTACTTCAGTAGAGCTATAATAAGCTGGATTCTAAAGTTAAAAGAAGTGACAACTAGAGAAGCTGATTATGGTTTTGGAGAAAGAGACAATTTTTAAGACTTTCTTCTATTAAAAGCTTAGCATATGACTGTCCATTGATTTTATATTTTACAGAACATATATAAGAGATACATATAATATGCATCTGTGCATTCATAATGGAAACAGAGTAGAATGATGGGACTTTAGAGTCGGAAGGGAACTCATGCCGTTTAGTTTCACCATTCTTTACAGATGAGGTATCTAAGGCTTAGATACCTTAATTTGTCTAAATGATAGAGCTTATTAGACCTTGAACTAGAACCACTATAAAGATAGTTAATAATAAAGCTGATTCACAGCCTAGAGGTCATTAAGGAAAACAAAATGAAGCAATGAGAGAGGAATACAGACAGCGTCATCTACCCAGCTGTTGAGACTGTCTTTCTTTTACATAATCATGCTTCTAAATCATTGTTGAAAATGCTCCCCAAGTCGACGTTTTGTTTCTAGGAGACAGAACCACCTTCAAGGGAAAGTCAAATGTTCCTTCCTATCACCTCACTAAGTGACCTTTAGACACCTCTAGAGAAGTCTGTGCATACAAATGTCAACATAGAGCTGGTCCCCCCGAGGCTGAGGAGACATAGCTCCACTGTGTTGATTCTATGGCAGGACTCCCTGGAAGGGGTGGTGGGGCAGCACCAGAAACAGAAGGCATCACTTGACTACTTTCTCCGGTCCATTTGAAAAACAGCACTACAGTCTCTGGGCAGAAGCACCAAGGAGGTGGGAAGAGCCCTGCAGGTGTGCCATTTATATGTACTTCATGGACAATCAGAGTAAGGGAGGCTGATAAAGCATTAGAATGGTTGCGAAGACGTCTCAGCAGGCAGTGTGCGCAACAGAAGGACATGCAGTTTTACCAAACAAGATTTTGTTGTCAAAATCTAGTCTAATAACTACAATAAGATGATTTCAGTCATTTTTGTTATTTGTGACTTGAAGGTTTGGGGTTTTGCTTCCTCTGCCAGATCCAAATCAAGAAGTCTGCTGTTGTCTCCAGTGTCTGCCATCTGCTGATGAAGACAGCAAGCAGATCAAAGCACAATGAAGGAATACCATGAGTTTTATCAAATCCATGGGATAGCAATGCATTATAAATTGAACATATTTAAAGTAAACCTTCACATACTAGTTACTTCAATTTTATTTTAAATGCAATGGAAACATTTTCATGCTTATGTTATTGACTAATATTTTTTAAAACATGATATTCACTCGATCTAAATGTATTAAATGTGTTTGCAGGTAAAATGAAAATAAACTAAAAATATCTGTAAGCTGTTTGAAGAGATGTCCAAATTTCACTTTAAGACACTACAACAGGAAATGTTTCTGAGTTTTGAACTCTCAGATACAACCAGGGCCCAATGAGGAACATTTTAAGTATTCTTATCATTCAGTAAAAGGTAAATGAATATGTTATGGAGCTTATATATATGTAGGGGAGGGGAAGAAAGGAGTAAAGAACTTCAGAACAGGAAATTGGTCTCTGAAACTTTGGATATAGACAACTTGGAACAAAAAATAGTATACATGAAACTGGAGCTAGTGTGTGTGTGTGTGTGTGTGTGTATATCTTTTTTTTTTTTTTGGCAGGGGGGAGACAGAGTCTGGCTTTGTTGCCCAGGCTGGAGTGCAGTGGTGTAATCTCAGCTCATTGCCACCTCTGCCTCCAGGGCTCAAGTGATTCTCCTGCCTCAGCCTCCTGAGTAGCTGCGATTACAGGCACATACCACCACGCCCAGCTAATTTTTGTATTTTTAGTAGAGGCGGGTTTTCACCATGTTGGCCAGGCTGGTCTCAAACTCCTGACCTTGTGATCTGCCCACCTCGTCCTCCCAAAGTGCTGAGATTACAGGCATGAGCCACCGCACCCAGACACTATTTGGTATATTTTTAAAAATACCATCTATCTTTCATGCTTTTGAAAATTTCTGCACTTGTCAAAGAAAGAAACAGAATATCAAAAGGAAAGATAACTATTAAAACACTATTTTAACAATAATTTGAATTTCTGAAGAACTGAAAGATAAAGATCATTTGTACTAGGATCCAGAACGTGATCACTTCCAATTATGTTCATTCCTTTGTTTCATTCTTGGGTCTACTTTTATTAGATACAGTAGTTCTTATGTAGGTGGAGTCAAATTTATTTAAGTGCAAGGACTGCATTTCAAAAGCTCATCCTGAACTTCCTGGAAAACCCAAAGGTCGTGTTTACAGAATAGATGCATGGCAGGATTAAATAAATGTGGAACTGAGTGAGCTGTGAGCTGCAGGTTTTCTTTTTCATTCTATCATAGATGCTGTTAATCTTCAGATGGTTACTTCTGCAATATAAACTATATATCTTAGATTATGAAAACTAATTCCCTACCTGATACACTCATAAACACTTTTGCAAGAGCTAATTTTAGATTGTCTCTAGCTTCTTCATTTCATCATCAGAGACATTTTAAATTTATAACAATTCTCTAGTACCTCTTAAGACCCTTATGTAAGCTAGCACTCCTCCATGACACAAACCAACAAATGGAGTGGGGTTTACATAATGTGAAAAAGATGAGAGTAGTGGTATTTATTATGCTTTGTTTGTCTTAATAAGTGGGTGACAAGGGGAATGTTGTGAAAAATTGATAATGGAAGATGATATGATATACAGGAGAGGAAGCCTAAAACAACAACAACTACATATAGGACAAAAGCAATAAATTACACTCTTCATTGCAGTATTTGATGTGTTGTAATTTAATTGGTAGCTATTATTCAACTGTTCTTAGTCCTTACATTTCTTAGAGCAGCCTTTCTGTATGCCAAGTTATATCAGCAGACATTTGTTTTAATAGTAATACTTCTCATTTATGGAACTCTTTGTGGTTCATAAAATATTTCATATTATCATTTCACTTGCTTCTCACCATAACCCAGTGAGAGGGGTAGAATAGGAATTATTACCTACATTTTATAGATCAGTAAAAAGGATCACAGACTATAGTTATACACCGCTAAGTAGTACTAAAACCAGAACTACTAATACAATATACTTTTCTCCCTACAAGATTTCAAGTTTATGGACATACAAACACACACACACACACACACACACACACACACACACACACACAATGTATGAAAGAAAATTTCTAAGTTTCTGAGAAAAATTTCCTTCTCATTAAAATTGCAGTTATATTTCTGGCATCCTCTTCTCTCTTTCATATGAGTTAAAATATATAGGTGCTATTCAAGTTAACAAATCATGATTTCTTTTTAAAAAGATAGATTTTTAGATTGGAGAAATATTTCATGTTAAGGAAATATAAAATATAGAAATTCAGTTAGCTGAATTAGGGGATTATACTGATTTATAGAAAGATTCTGAATAGGATTTCTTTAAACAGCAAAATTCCCTGGCACATTCAAAATATGTTGATATAAGAGAATCTGATTTAGACAAAACTCTGCAGGAATACATCTGTTATATAAATCCACACTTACCTGTAATTTACTCTAGAGAGAACAATTGAGTGATAATAACAACAACATATTCATATAGTTCTTCATTACATGTTTTAAAGTGCTTTCCCCTAATTTATTGCATTGTCTTTGGCAACCTTTTAAGGCAGTCAGAGAGAGTATTGCTATCCTTTCTTCACAGATGAGAAATTGAGAGGTTAAGTGACTTGCCCAAGGTCAGACAGACATTCATTCATTTACTGCTCTCAGAATGATGTAGTTTTAACAGGGCAGTCAAGGAAATATGGTTCTTCCTCTTATTTTTTTAAACAAGCTGTGAAAGCCATTAAAACAGAGGTTGATGATCTCACAAATATAATGTTGAATGAAAGAAGCCAGACAGAAAAGTGTACATACGGTAGGATTCGATTACTATAAAATTCAAATGTAGGCAAAATTAATGTATAGTGACAGAAGTCAGGATGATGGTTACCTCTGGGATGGTAATGGGGGTAAAGGAGGGTTTAAGATAATGTCCTCATTCTTGATCTGGCTTTTATATAGTTATGTTCACTTGGTGAAAATTCACTGGGATATACACTATAATTTGTCTACCTTTCTTTATATACATTAAAGAAGTTTCCTCTTTGAAAAGAATCTTACATCTTTAAAAACAGTAATTTTTAAATGCCATTTAGATCATTTAATATCCATATCCTTGAAACATTTGTGATTTCCATTAGGTTTCTTAAATGCATGTAAAAAATAAGAACATGAACTAAATCACAAGAGTTTAAAGCGTGAAGAAAAGTTTTAGAAAAAAAAATATCCAGTGTTATTTCACCTGAGAAAGTTTTGATATGAAACAGGAATTGGAGCACACTAAGATAATAATGCAGGTGATTTAGGATCAGGTCAAACATTTGTATTTAACTTTGTCAAACTGGGAATGGTAAGAAAATGAGATTATATTGTTAGTCACATAATACATCTTAGAGAGCATATGTAAATTCAAGGAAGATAAGAATTTTTAAGAAATACATCCATTTTGTTTTAGAACACTGTATATTAACATGCTGTGTTGGGCATCAGGGAAACACGCCAAGGCCAGCAATAAAAATCTGAGTAATCTGTGAATACCCAGGGACAGACAAAGGCTCCTGAGAAGCCCACATAGCTTTCAATATAAGAACATACAGGAAGAATGTGTTTTCACCATTTTCCAGGAAAAAAATTACATGTACCTTTAATTGCTTAAAGTAATTGCAAAATTTATATTGTCACTCTCCCAGAATTCTTCATACTCTATAACTCCATACCACTGAGAGCTAATGCAGTTAACCACTGATGACAAAGGTTTTGTTTAAGTTTTACATATGGTCTTTTTCTCGTTCCTTCCGCTTTTCTCCTTTTTAAAAAAAATCCATTATAGTACCAAAAAATTATCTGTATCAAATATGTATCTTGATATTACAGGTCAGGAACAGAGAATTTCCAGGTAGTGGGTGAGATCTGGACCCAGGGTGCTTACATTTCACCAGGGCTCCTGCAAGGCAGCTCCACCAACAGCTGACTGCCCAGGTGAGCCACTGAATGTATCTAAAGCCCAAGGAAGACTTGTTGGTTCCTGTCCTTATGCATTAGTTTCACTAGGACCTGTTTTTTAAATATATACACACACACACACACACACACACACACACACACACATATTATGTGTGTGTGTGTGTGTGTGTGTGTGTGTACATTTAGAGACAGGGTCTCACCATGTTACCCAGGCTAGTCTCAAACTCCTGGGCTCAAGTGATCCTCGCACCCTGGCCTCAAAGTGCTAAGATGACAGGTATGAACCCCAATGCCCGGTCTAAATTTTATACTTTGAAAATCTGCATGCTGCATGCCAAACATTTTGCAGGATGGACAGTGTCAACCTGACTGTGGTTACCTGCCAGCTTTCTGGCAATCTCTAGGCCCACTCCTTCAGCATCCAGGATGAGTGTGAGCCACCCTCAGGCATTTAGGTTATTAGAGCATTACCCTGTGCTTCCCAATAGTGTTCATATCATAACATAGATTAAAGAGGCAGCTCAAGAGACAGAGAAGGGGACAGGAAGAGGTAGGTTGAAGGAATTCTACTCTTTCCGACTTATCACCCTGACCAAACATCTTTTCTACCAGCAAAAGATTAACAAATCATGGGGAATTGGGACCTGTGTGTCCATGAGTAAGTCCATGTGGGATCATTTCAGGACCTTTTTTTTGTTAATGACAGAGAATCAAAAGCCACAACTATTTTACAACAGTGAAATAACTCTTTGAATCACTGTGCAGTTTGTTGTGCTAATTTAGTCAGACCCGATCCCTTTGAAAATGGTATTTCTATTTCTATTTAACCTAATAGGCATGCCCTAAATTTAATCTCTCTTACAGCAGAGTCATTAACTAAATTATCTCCTTTGACCTCCAGTGTCTCTGTCGCTCCTCACACCTGGAATCTCTTTCTTTTTCTCCTGCATCACCAATGTAGATATGTAGTCTTATGACACTTAGCATGTAGTAGATAGGCCATATTACTTTTAACTTTTACTAATTTTCTTTATTATAGTCTATCATATTACAGACACATTTGTGACACACAATCTTGACCATGGTTTTAAATAACCTGGCTTAGTGCAGTAAAAGATAAATTGAGATACTTGCCACCAAGCCTTGTTCTCCTGGTTTTCCTGGTTCACCCTTAAAAAAGAATAGTGATAATTTTAGTAATGCTGTAAGTATTTTTTTAAAACCCTTAATCATTTTTTTTCTTTTTCCCTATACCCGCTGGGGCATGTAAATATCAAGTATATTCCTTCAGGTTAAATAGAGGAATGTAGCACATTAAAAGAGAGCTGATTTCCCTTCTACAAACAAACTTCACAAATTTAGGGTTTAATAAAATTAGTCTAGATTATCATGTCTTCTTTAGGATCACACAAAGATAATGACATGGTGTCTTCTTTAAGAAAACTCAGAACTTTCATACATAGGACAGAAAGATAACTGCTCTTAGTACTGGAGTTAAATAATAAAATGAGCAGAGACTGATTTTAAATTTTGGTCTTCCTGGATTAATAATGGCTGAAGTAACATGTTTGATTAAATTTGATAGAGAAAATTGCACTGTATCATGACATTACCATCATTTTCTTATATTCAGATGGATTTAGAATTATCATGTTTTATTGTCATAATGATAGTCATTGGCTAAAAATATGTTTTGTCTTAAAAAGCCAATAAATGTAGATATTGCTGGTCTTTCAAAATAAGTATTTCACAGTTGATTTTTATAATCTTTTTCTAGCAAGGCATGATGACATGCCTGTAATCTCAGCTATCTGCGAGGCCGAGGCAGGGGAATTTCTTGAGCCCAAGACTTCGAGGCTACAGTGTCTACGATGGCACCTGTGAATAGCCACCGCACTACAGCTTGGGCAACATAGCAAAGACCTCACTGCACACACAAAAAACTTTTTCTAGCAGTCATCATAGTATGTATAAATAAACTCTGAGACTACATACAGTTCAAGTTATATTTTTGAAAATTTTAAAACAAGTTAATTTGTCCTATGTATACAAAGCTCCATTTCTTTCTTACATGAATTAACTATGTTCATTTAAAGAATGATATAATTTTGGATTCCACGATTTGTTATACCTTACATTTAATTTTGTTTTTATAAAGGTAATTTCCATCTTGAATTTGAGCATAGTACATAATGCTCAATGATCTGACTAATGTTTTGCCATCAAAATGGTTTTAACTACTTTTTGAGAGACACTCATTGTATTTCTGTTGGCAACCAGCAATCAATGGGAGAACTTTAAATATCCCTAAAGCTGTAGCTATCTCTGCCTTTTAGAATACCATTATGAGAAAAAGTGAGGCATTAGAAGACAGTTATAGAATTCAACCATTGTCTTTGAAGGCTGAGTGAAAGCAGTCCTAACAACTAGCAAATCATATGTTGAAAGACAATTCCTCATTTTGTATCAGTGAATTCACACAGCTTTCAGAAAAGGATATGGGCCTATGAGGCTGTCTCAGAAGTTCTAAAGTATGCTGTATTTTTATAAAGAGTCATTCTTTTTAAAAATGCATAAATATATGCATATAAAAATGAAAGAAAATATACCAAAACATTAATGACTATTGTAAATTTGTATTTTTTCTTTTTGATCTTATTTTCAAAATTTTCTGCTTTGGGGATAAATATTTTCATTATTATTATGTACTACAAAAAAATGAAAATAATTTGTTAAATAAATACATTGAAAAAATAATTTAATCCAGTAATAAACCTTAATTTCTAGTCCTAAAGTCATAAAATAAATCTAAAATTTTTGACCTTTTCCATATGTTTCTTTAAATTGCTGGATTGCCTCTATGAAACCAAACCATTTATTTTCTGCCTTTTATTACTGTGTCATTGACACTTGACCAATCTTAGTAGCCAAGTATTGAGATTGCTTTTAAATTATTTCTATGAATAAGCCTTACATACAAAAGACAAATGACATTTAAACCATACCCACTGATGTTTTAATCATTCATTTTATGGTTTTTAGCAATTTTGGAGGTTCAAGTTATTTATAAGGGATTAAATATTAGAACATTTCACTTCCTCTACTTTCCATAAATAGCATAGAAGTTTATCGGTCTGATATTGAACGTTTGGAAAATGTTATTAGTCTCCTACTTGGTTTTTCAAATGAATCTCCCATTTAAACCAAAGGCCCTGGTGCACACTACGGCAGTGAAGAGACAGATGGGGTCAGGCAACTCCAATCACAGACTTCTTGAGGCTTAAAAACAGTGTAGTGGCTGCCTCTAGGTGTCTCTAGTGGTTTGCGTGGATCCCCAGTGGATTGTGTGGTAAAGAGGAATGCACCTGGGAGTGCCCTGCTCTGCTTGGGGACTTTCCCATCATCCCACTTCCCTCAGCTCACGCCACTCACTGGACCCCCTGACCTGATGCCCGCACCACCCTACTCCACCCTAGTTCTCAGCCCTTAACATGAAACAAAACTTGTGAAAACAAGTGATCCAAAAAGCAACTCACGGGTACTCCTGGCATTCCACGGGGGCCATCTTTCCCTGTGTCCCCAGGTGGCCCTCTTGGGCCTGGAGGGCCTGGGGGTCCTGGAGGCCCTGCCTGTCCTTGGTCACCCTGTGATGGAAAAGGGAACAGACCAGCAATAACCATGAAAGATAAAGACCCAGGTCTTCTTTTCAGCACCTTAAATTTGTATTATCTAATCCACATTTACGCTATGAAAAGAACCAGAACAATCACAAATATAAAGCCTATAGGCAATTTGCCTCCCAGCAGGCAGCAAATAAATATTCATGCTGGGTGACTGAGTAGATGCTATTAAAATCAAAGCAGTTCAGGAACCAGCACTTACAGTTCTTGGAAATAGGGTATATGTTACCACTGCAGTCAGAGCTGGTATAAAACTTGTGCATTACTTTATCCATAACAACCCTGCATCAGTTACATTAACCGCGTTTAACAAAATTGCTGCATTTATAGTTAGACAAATGTGTTTACTTTTTCATACCCTATAAAATTAAGCATATGAGGTTCCCATCATATGGCATAATAATTTATAAATTAGCAAAGCTGGAAAGTTTAGAAACTGGATCTGTTAGTAGTTACAATTTAAATTTTTTTAACTAAGAAAAAATTTGATAGGCTTTTAATATATTTTTTTGGTGCTTTCATCTAACATTTCAAACAAATGCAGCTCACTAAATGAAATTTTGTTTGAGGATATTTCCAAATAAATACCCACCCACCACCCACACCCCACCCATAAGAGATAAATTGTAAAGCAATAGGTACACAGAACAATATCCACTGTAAAGAAGAAATCAGACTTCAGCAAGAATAAGCACTACCTTAATCAGGCGGCGTTTAATGAGCTGCTGATCAGCAGAGAGAAACCCATGATTGATTTTAGGAAACACCATCTGATCAGTCAGGTGAGGTCAAAGGTTGAAGTTCAGAGATGAGAGAGTTGAAGAATAGACATCAGAAGGCCCCAAGAAAGAAATAAAGATATATACATTAGACTTATAATGATTTTAAAAAAATGGAACTGGCACTTATGTCTAACATTAGACCCACTGGCTCTTCTTGAAAGAAACATCACCCTGAAATGGGATGGTGAAACCAGATATCTTCAGTAGTAATGAACATTTTTTGTGCCCCTATCATTTTGCTGTGGATGTTGGATCTTTTAAATGTAGTTTATTCCCAGAAGCCGGAAAGCAGGTGCACCCCTGCATTCTTCACTCTGAGAAGAAAGTCTAGAGATGAAATGCCAGTTCCATTTCCGTCAGACTTGTCAACCAGCATAATGTGGCGTGAACTCGACTGCCATTTTATTGATGCCCGAAGTCCAGAGAGAATACCTAGGATTATTTAATTGACTGGAAAAATATTACAGAGCATTAGAATGCATGCAAATTAAGCCATCAAGGCATGGTATGGTTCTAGATCATTATGCCCACCTCTCTTCACAGTACCTGTTTGACATCAATATCCTCCTCTCAAGTATGCTCAGAATACACCCTCTTAATAGACATTTGACTTCACTCATGCAAGTGGGGTCCCAAGTGCCCAATAAATTGATATATACGATGAGAGGAAGCTAACGGGCTTGGCAAGCCAATTAAATGGTTCCTGCTCACGCTTATGCTGATTGCAGCTCTGACTATGCAGGCATAGGTGACAATCACAAACCTTGACGGTGAGGATCTGATTACTGTGCAGGGCAGCAACTGTGGGGAAGCCTGGCAGGCCCTATGGACGTAGCACAGCACCAAAACAACACGACATAAAACGTCACACAGACATTTCACTGGGGGACAAACAAAACAAGTACATACCTAGTGTCTCCCCTTCCTGGCTCTAAGTCTTGCCTTGTCTGACACACCATAAACAAAATTAGATACTTGAGATCCCAAAATAAATCTTTTTTTTTTTTTTGGACGAAGTCTCAACCTCTACCTCCTGGGTTCAAGTGATTCTCCTGCCTCAGCTTCCCTAGTAGCTGGGATTACAGGCATGCACCACCATGCCCTGCTAATTTTTGTATTTTTAGTAGAGGCAGGGTTTCACCATGTTGGCCAGGCTGGTTTGAACTCCTGACTTCAGGTGATCCACCTGCCTTGGCCTCCCAAAGTGCTGGGATTACAGGCATGAGCCACCACGTCCGACCATTTTTTTTTTTTTTAAGACAGAGTCTTGCTCTGTCATCCAGGCTGGAGTGCAATGGCACAATCTCAGCTCACTGAAGGCTCCGCCTCCTGCGTTCAAGTAATTATCTGTCTCAGCCTGCCAAGTAGCTGGGATTACAGGCACACACCACTATGCCCAGATAATTTTTGTATTTTCAGTAGAGACGGGGTTTCACTATGTTGGCCAGGCTTGTCTTGAACTTCTGACCTCAAGTGATCTGTCTGCCTTGGCCTCTCAAAGTGCTGGGATTATAGGCGTGAACCACCATGCCCAGCCAAACCAATCATTTCTTACAGCATGGAACATGGAGAGTGAGAGCTCATTGTCACTGAGCCTGGGGCAGGTACAATGGGATCTGTGTCTACAGAGTGTAAAGAGTTTGCTACATGGAACATTTCTGGAATCTTACTTACAAAATTGCAACATCCTAATTATAAAATGTTAGTACAAAATGGAGATAACTATAGACACTGTTACGAAAACACTATAATTTCCTTCCATTGACATTCTGTTTACAACTCAGGATATACAATACATGTATTAATTCTTTTTTGGACAACAACAGGGAACAAAATTTTGCCATCACATCGGACTTATTCCCCAGAATAAACACAGTACACCTCACAAAATATAGTCTTGCCACCCACATATCAAAATTTCTCTCTCCAATCATATAACAAATCTCAGATCTCTCCTGTTTCAGGAATTCATGTAGAGGTGGTGGAAGAAAATCTGTCTCTTATAACATGTGTATTTCATGTCAGGGGGATTTATGGCCACACTCTGCAGTAATCACTTCTGTCACATAACTTTTCCAAAAGAACTTGACAGTTCACACAACCCCTTAATGCAAAAAAACAGTTTTGAATTCCTTATCCAAGGAGAACAGGGGACAGACATTTTGGAGAGTCATTCTTCAATAACTCGTTCTAATTCCTCCTCACAGGCGTTATCAATTGGGTAAGCCTGAGAGAGAAATTTTGTCTTTGTTCTATTTCTTTTCTAAGAACATGTGAAACTAAAGACTTTTATTTTCCTAACCCTCCCCCACCAAAGAAAAACACAGAACATGTTTACCATACAAATAAAATAAACAACAACCACAGCAATAAATGGCCGGAGCACCCCTCCTGCTCTTTCCCTCTTCCCACCCAAATTTATCTTGCAGATATTTTTAGGAAAGCCTAGAAAATTTCAAGATTTTTAATTTTATTAGTTTTGTGGATATTTTCTCTCCACATTCCTCATATTAGAGATATGTTTTTCTTTTTAAGAGAGGCAATAAAATTAGTTTGCAGTCTGAAGACATTTCTTCAGCCCTAATGGCTTTGATTCTCAGTCTTCAATACTACAACTTCTCAGGAAGCAAAACCGAGAAAATCTTATCTCTCTTGCCAGATTTGTTCTGATAAGGCTATTAAGTGGCTGCATAGTTTTGAGGTGACCTATGTCCTCTTTTTCTTCTCTCTAAATATAAGTCCTTTAAATATAGATTCTGCATAAATTCAGAAATGCTACAAGTTGGAAAACAGATGTATACAATTTGCTTTTGTTTTACTATGGAATATGAGTTTAAAATGTTATTAGATGGTAATGTGCCAGCATCTTTCCATCTGTGACTCATTAGCCCTATATGACACAGTCAGAATTTTATATATAAATCTCATATTTATGTAACAAAGAACAAAAACAGATACAAATAAGTCTATGAGGGATCAGAATCTTGATTAGTGGCGATAAATCATAATGTCACTTGAAAAAGGATTATCTAAGAAAATAATTTTAAATTAAAAACCTTTTAGCAGCACACATGGTAGGCCTTACAAATGTTTTGAAATTTGAATGTATAAATAAGTCACTTCTTGTACTCATATCTGAGCATGACCAGCTTTCTATTTGATCACATTTTTCTAAATGCTCTGTCACAACACACAGCCTCAAGTTTTATAACTCCTTAGTTTGGGTTCCTGTTTTAATGAAATCTAAACAGAGAAGTGGATAGGTAATTCTCACCTCAGAAAGATCTTTTTCCTTAAACAGAATAATCTCTATTTGAGAAAGCTGATTTATATTCTTTAATCATCTTGACTGTGAAAATGCTACCAATTAGGTATTTACAGCTACATTTTAAAGATTTCATTAGCATGTAGGCAAAATAGTTTTCCAGGAGTTTACATATAGCAAAGTAAAAAGAGGACATGTGGAAGGATTCTCTTAAATTCTAACAAAAATCCTGTGATTTGGGCTGCAATGTCCTAGGACCCTGTGCTTTTCAAACTGGGGTAAAAATAACCCTCAGATTATATGCCAGTGTCCTAGAGAGTGTTTCAAAGCAATAACAAATATGGTACCTCTTCCTAAAAAGTCTATTTAATTAATGGTAAATAAATTTAAACATTTTTATGTAAAGCAAATGTTGATATAAGGTTATAGCATTCAAACTTACATACGTTTTAAAAATATTCACCATTTGATGGTGTTAAAAAATCCCATTTCACAGGGGATCCCTCCAGATCCTGGGTAGACACTGACTCTGCTTATTGCAGGAGTTCTTTGGAGGATTGGTTTGTAAAGTATAGGTGTTCACACCCATCCTTAGGGCATGGCTTTGTATGGCCATAGCTGCTAGGCTTCTCTAGGCATTCATACAGAGAATACAATTTTTATTAACTATACCATTTTTTCCCACAGTATCATTAGTCAAAGTTCTTTCTAAACAAATAAAATGGACATATTTTACTTGGTTTTGCATCTCAGAAAACTTGCCTGGTACACAGATGGTTTGAGTGGGTGTGGAAAAACAAATGTGTCTCCAGAAAAATATGGAGAAAAAAATCCAGGAATAAGCTAAACACTGAAATAATTTTTGTTGTTGATTTTTTTATTTGAGATGGAGTCTGGCTTTGTTGCCCAGGCTGGAGTGTAGTGGTGCTATCTCAGCTCACTGCAACCTCCACCTCCTGGGTTCAAGCAATTCTCCTGCCCCTGCCTCCTGAGTAGCTGGGATTACAGGCACCCGCTACCACAGCCAGCTAACTTTTATATTTTTAGTAGAGATGGGGTTTCACCATGTTGGCCAGATGTCTCGAATTCCTGACCTCAAGTGATTGGCGCACCTCAGCCTTCCGAAGTGCTGAGATTATAGATGTGAGCCATCACACTCGGCCTGAAATAATTTGTACATATTTTCACCCCCAAATATTTTGAATTCTTAAAAAATCGGATGTATAAGAGCTGTAAAACTACCTTATATAACTCGTTTTTTCCCCTCCGAGAGCATAAAGCCTCAGACAGCTTCACGAATCTTCATGACATTCTGTAAAGTAGGCAACCATCTCACAACCAGTATTTTAACATCACTACAGGAAGGTCTATATCTCCCCCTTTATTGTTATCTAGAAGAAACAAGGCAAGCCTACCCCAATGGGATATTGGACAAATAAATAATTCATAAGAAATGCTTCTAACTACTTAGGGGCTATACATTCAAGGTGTTACTGTCATTTTTATTGTATACTCAGTAATAATGAATGTTATAAGATTACAAATAGTGAGAAAATTTTTGCTTTCTCAAAAGTATTCCATAAGGCAATGATAGAGCCGGAAATTCGATCCAGGTCTTCTGATTCTAGACTTTGTCATTATGCAATTTATGAGTTTATAATTTTCTTCTACCTGCTCTACAGTTTAAATATTAAAAAGCTTAAAAACTGACTAAACATGCAACAATATTTAGAAAGCATTTGTTGAGCACCTTCTGTACAACATTCACTATGCCATGCTCTGGGGATTGAATGATGAGCAAGATCCCAAGTTCACAGGGTTTACCATCTAGTGGAGAAATAGAAATAAGCTGGCAGTTATCATACAGAGTGATAAGTATTGTGGTGGAGAAGTTGTGGGGGGCTACAAAGAAAATAAAATATGCACCAGACACAGGTTTGCAGAGCCATGGAAGACCTCTCAAGCCAGGTGAATGAGGGGCTGGAGTTTGGTATGGAAAGAGTAAAACTGATGATAGGCCATTTAGGAAGCTATTACAATAGTCTAGTTGTGAGACTGTGTCTTAGAACTAGAGGACAGACAAATCAATAGTTTCAGTTGTTATAAAGGAAGTTAAATTTGTAGAACTGATAACTTGGCTGAGAACACAAAGGTAAATGAGGAGCAGAGAATGGTCCTAGGTTTCTAGTTTGGATAATGGAAAGATAGTAGAGGGAACACAAGGAAAAGGCTTTCTGGGGTAGGCAGGTAGTTATGAATGACCAATTCAGCTACAGATTCGCTTACTTTGAGATATAGGGCCAAGGGGTAGCAGTTGACATGCATATAAAATGGAAGGAAGGAGAGAACTACCATCCATAGGGCTATGTGAAGTCACCTAGGGAGGCTGTAGAGAGGACAGACCTAGGAAAAAAATCCTTCAAAAGACTTAGGTTTAAGGGATGAGCAGAAGAAGAGGCAACTACAAAGAAGATGAAAAGGAGTGGCTGTAGAAGCAGGAGGAATGCTAATTCTCTTCACAAAAATTCTAGACATGCAAATGACTCAAAATGATAGACGCACATACTTTGCTGTTTATTGCATCACCAATAATGCTGCACAAATGCACATAAATGACCCATAATAAGAACAGGTTAACTGACAATGGCTGGTCATTGATCAGCACAAGGGAGTGTACCTGAGGTTGTAGGGCAGTGGAGGAAAAGATTATAAAGGGTCAAGGGGCCCCAATAGCAAGTCATAGTGAAAGAAAAAATATGCATTATGCAGAGAAATGAAATCTCTAAGTTTCTCCATAATGTAAATACTATCATGATTCTGTTTGCCCAAAATACATCATGCATTACAACACGAGCATTACAGTGGGCATGTGTGCAGCATAAATAAAGATAAATATTCCTCAAAGTTGATAAAATAATTTCTAGCTAAGAGAGACCAGATGGGGAAATACTATAATAGGATACAAAAATATTTAGGTAAAAGAATTGCTTTAGTTTAGTCGAAACTGTTAGATGGCTACATAAGGAAAGAAAATAAATTAAGAGAAAGAAATTTGCAGCTAGATCATTCCATATTGCAGTAGATGGTATAATGTGTCGGTCTGAATAGAAAAATCAACTATATAAAGCTAAACAGCTAAAGAATTTTTTTTGAAAAATCTTATAACATGAAAATTGGAGCCTACAGAAATCAGAAATTCTAACGGCTGGTAAAAGATTGCCTGATGGTAGTATTAACTATAGAAAGAATTAGCCTTCTGTAGTTGAATATGATGTTTTCAACTGGCTCAGAAAGTTACAATTTTTCTTTTTTATTGATACTCTAAGTTCCATTCTACTATGTTTTATCATAAATATTAACCCTATTCACTCCAGGAATTATCTTTTTATATGTAGATGATGAGTAATTTTACAAGTTATTTGGAAGAGAAATAAAAAAATGCAATCTCTATGTTGACAAATGTCATTAAATACTGTAGCTACTAAAATGCTAAGTAAGTGAAGACAGCCTGCAAAAGATCTATGAATAAGCAAGTACATGGCGAATAAACTTCAATACTGGCAAGTGCGAAGTATAAGAAAAGTGCCTAAACCACTCATACAGTGCCAAAGTCCGGGATTCCAGGGCTTGTTGTCAAGTATCCCCTAATGACATACAGCTAAGAAAGGATAATAGAAGATGAGACCCCATGAAAAGAGGTAGAATTCCTGAAGAAGCGTTTTCCTGGTCTGAGTGGCCAGAGAAGTATAGACATAGGATATGGGGAAGAAAAAACAGCCTTGCAGTCTGGGAAGATGTAGAAAAATAAAACTATATTGATTTTATTTATGTACACCCTGCTAGAACTGGATCAGAGCTGTTCTCTATAAATAAACATCAAGAGAGCAGTCCTGTCTTAGGGTTTCTTAATAATTAATTAACATAAATAATGACAATGGTGATTATGGTAATAATCGTGGCCAACGCTTACATGACACTTTCTATGCACAAGGTATTCTTCTAAGAGTTTTATAAATATTAACTCTTTAAATCCTCACGCCAACTACTTGACAGATGAGGAATTTAAGACACAAAGAGGTGAGGGGTCTTGTCCACCCAACTGTAAGTGGCAGAGCCAAGAGTCACCCCCACACACACCCTGACCACCTGCTCCAAGGTCAACCATCTTAACCAGCATATTTTCCATAAGTTTTTCATAGTTTCTGAATTTCATTTCTACTTATTCATTTATTCAACAAGAATTTGACAAGATTACACAATGACCAAGACACTATTTGGACATTGGGATTAGAGCTGTAAACTAAGATGGACCTTATACTGGGCCCTCTGGAACTTAGAACATAAGAAGGCAGGTAGACATGAAACAAGCAAGCAACTTCAGATGTAACTGGGATCTCTTTTGCTAACATGTATCCATGCTTTTTTTCCTCTTTTATTTTTTCATTTCCTCCCCATTCCTGCATGGAGCTCTTAGATGACCCTTTGCTAGGGCTTAGAGGAGGCAGAGTGCAAGACATAACTTGTCTACCAACATTTCTAGAAATGAAAAATAACTAGAGAGTCTCTGAGAGCAGAGGGGGACCTAACCTCTGCTTCCCAGCAGCACTTCCAGGAAAGCAATACCACAAAGAAATGGCCATGTGACATGTCAGATAGACATGTGTGGGCAGCCTTGCAAAGGATTCCCCTGCCTGAAGCACTGCACAGAAGTAGCAGAAAGATTCCCATGCCCCATAGGTGCAGTCATGACACACTCAGAGACCCTTGGGGCTAGGCACTCTCAAAGGGCAACAATACCTTTCCTTCCTGATACTATTACCTAGATGAACACTGAAAAAGATTAGAAAATATATTTTCCTTTTCTAAAGACATACTGAATCAATACTTGGTATACAGAGATTAGGTCCTATTTTAGGAACTCTCCCTTGAGATATAGACTCTGTTCTTCAATTTTGGCAAGATCAGGATAAGGGCAATGGCAATGGGTTGTAGGATTACTGTGGGAGGTCAGATTGATGAGAACAAAAGAGATGAACTAAAACGTGCATTCCTTCGTGTGACAAACGCCTCTGGAATATATGTTATACACCAAGTACAGTGAAAGAAGCTGCAGGGGTTCAAATCTAATGGGGGAGAGGGAATTGTCATATGAATGTCAATCCACATGGAAAATGTGTTAAATTAGTAGTCTAGTTAGAGGAGCAGGCAGTACTTAAGCTTATTCTGTCTGAGGACTGGAGTAAAACTCCCATCAAGGTAGCAATTAAGACACATGATGATTAGGACCATGGTATTGAAGTGAAGTGTGGACTTGAGGCCTCTGGAAGAAGGTATTCCAGTCTGTAGCACAGCGAACAAAGGAGAAGATACACTCAGGGAATTCTGTTAAGGTGAGTTTGGCTGTAGTGAAGCACACACATCTTAGAGAAATGCCTGGAAAAACCGATAGAGCATAGATATGAAATGTCTTAAAAGAAGCTTCAAGAGGGAAGTAGTGGAAAGCCATGAAGGTTTTCATACAATAAAGGTGCTGTGCCATAGGAGTATGAGGAAGACAATTCTGACAAAAGTAAAGAACAGATTAAAACCAAGATATGGTTCATGATCCTTCATTTGCAATTCCAAAATCCAAAGTCCCTGAAGATAAAATACTTTTTCTTCTTCTTCTTCTTTTTTTTTTTTTTTTTTTGATATGGTGTCTCACTCTGTCACCCAGGCTGGAGTGCAGTGGTGTAATCTCAGCTCACTGCAACTTCTGCCTCCCGGGTTCAAGCAGATCTCTTGCCTTAGCCTCCCGAATAGCTGGGATTACAAGTGCCTGCCACCATGCCTAGCTAATTTTTGTATTTTTAGTAGAGGTGGGATTTCACCACGTTGGCCAGGCTAGTCTTGAACTCCTGACCTCAGGTGATCTACCCACCTTGGTCTTCCAAATTGTTGGGAATTCAGGCATGAGCCACTGCACCTAGTAAAAATATTTTTTCTTAAGTTTTAAAGCTTTTCCTGTTTGCAGCAAATTCATGTGATGGCAAAAAATGTATTTGAACAGATGTAAGGATGTTTATGGTCATTAATAATCCTTCTAAGTGTGAATATGCATATGTTTCACTGTCGAATTTGATGGTTTGATTGCAGGGTGTCTCAGGCCCCTCAGGGTGTCAGACAATATGCATAGCATGCACTAAATTAACTTTCTAATTCCTAAAAACCCTAAATTCTGAAACACACTTGACTAATAAGAGTTTTAAGAAAGGATTGTGAGCCTAGTTCAAAATTAATGACAAAGTGCTCATTAGCAGAGCTAAAGATTATAGAAAGAGTGGTAAGTTTTGAATTTAAGGAAATGAATGTGGGTTTGAATAATAAAATGTGTTAATATAGGCAAGTCTAAAAAATGCCATGTCTCAATATATGGCAGTCTGCATTATATATGATAATATATACCAGTTTGTAGTAATTAAAAATAATTTTTTTATGATTTCAATGATATATATTAATGAGAACTAGTATGATCAATTATATATCTTTGAATTAATTGCTTTAATAAGCACTTTTATAATTAGCATCTATGTTTTGCAAATAAGCAAAAAAAAAACTGTGAAAATTTTGTCCTTTTATTAAATGAAAAAATAATTCTCCAGAAGTCCTGTTTAGAATGTCAATTTGATTGTCAAACACTGCATAAAAATCTACTTAAATCTCCCTGTTAGAAAAAAAAAAGGTACAAAAGCAAGCTTAACTCCAGCCCCATCTGAATTCTGTGCAACATGCCTTTGAAATACAAACTTTGAATTGTGGAGCTCAAATTACAATTTTTTAATTCTCAAAAAGTCTTCTAAGATGGTGCAGTATAAAAATACCATACAATACAATAATATTTTGGATCTACATTTCTATAAAACCTACAGTGCCCTTCAGTTGAGGTTGCCAGATCAAGGACTCATCTCAACTTAAATATATGCTATGTATTTTCTGAAAGGAAACAGTCTATATCTGGGAGAGGAGGCACAGCATGGATCAGGAAAGAAGATCAGTAGCTGACAGGGCATCTGACACTAAAGGGAAAACAGGCATTTCTCTAGTAGTCTGTGAGAAAAACTCAACTTTTTTTTTTGCATGTTTCCTGCTTGGAGAGAAAGCATAATTGTCCTGCTGTTCTCTGAAAACTCTATTTAGCGCTCTGGTTTAATGAGTATTTGCTAAACATCCTTTGTTTGCTATTAGATTGAGTTGACTCTAAAATTCCTTGGACATGCACCCTGAATGGTAGCCTCTTTTCTACTCATGGAAGAAGTAGATAGCTATAATGGATGGAAAATCATCCTGTACTTCCTTGTATACCTCTGAGGTTCAAAATCCACCCTAAATAAAAATTAGCCCACAGGAAATGCCAAACAGCCCTCTGGGATAACTGAACTCTTCAAAAGTGACCTTAGCAAAGACAATGGAGTACTTGAAACGGTATAGCAGAGAGTAACGTTACTTGCAGTGGTACTCCTCTAGGTACTTGACTAGTTAATCTGGTCCTATTCGCCAGCATCCTCCTTTAGTTCAAATTCTAATTCTGTAGTGTTTTCTCAGGGTCTGTTCGATTATACAAAACTAAAATATAGTCTGTTGCCTGAGGGCATCCCTGAAATGTGCAGGTTTCCCAAAGAGGCTAAAATATTTATTGCAATTTTGGACATGTTTGAACATCCTGTAATTATTTTTATATTTGATGTCACTTGTACATATGGAGTAAACTCAAATGACTATAAAAACTTGGCAGATAATATATAAAGAAGCAGATTTAAGACAAAAGGACATGGAGAGACTTGGCTGAATAGAAGAGTAAAGCTGGGGCTGAAAGGAAACAAGAACCAATCCATCGATTTTTGCCACAGATGAAAGCAGACCTAGTGCAGCTAAACCTTTACTTGCTTCATGAGAAACCAGAAATGCAAGTCTTTTTTTTTTTAATAAATGTTTCAGATTATAATGTTTGTTAATTCAAATTTAGTTTACACGTTTATATTCCAAATGAAAATACATTTGATAGTAGGAATTGTCTCACAGATTACCAGTTAAAGATCTCTGATTTAGTGCTTTTGAATGGTGAAATATAAACAAAACAACTGTAGGACTTTGTATCATAGCACACTTAGCCCACCTGACGGAATGTTATTTTGTTCCATTAGCATTTGAAGGAAGGGTTACTAGTTTTATCGTATCATTCACACATTGTAATTCAGAACACAGATTCTTAAATCATAAAAATGTTAAAATATGATTGTTATACATTATCGCTAGCAGGAAGAAGAACAGAACAAAGTATAATTCCTTTTTGAAAAAGACATACCTACATCCCATAGTGATGAATCCATTTGAGAGGAGTCTCATGATTTGTGCTCTTAATGAAAGAGGGTATTGTAATCTACATGAGAATTATGGTTTCTCTGGGAATGTCAAAATCGAATTTCCTGACTTCTGTGAAATTAAATCTAAACTTTATAATGACATAAATATTGAAAAATCATAAAATAAACTTTCTACTTTTTGATTTTAATTTCCTAGTTGTGGTTGATATTGTTGTTATTTAATGAGATGCAGTACATTTTTTATATGAAGTAGTATACCACATATGTTTATTATATTCAATTATTAAAAGTGATATTTATTTGCACATATAATTTAAACTTTTGTATATTTGCACAGTGTAGTTTGCACTTGAAACTACACTGATAATATTCATATTTAACCTCAAATGTCTTTTTATACTTTCATATTTCAAGTACTTTTATGTTTCCAAATTTAGATAATAAGGCAGATAAAATGTCAAGAATAAAGATTAGATTGTCTTAGTTACTGAAAATGAGGGCTCAAAATATGCCTTAGGTGCAATTTTAGATAGGAACAATTCTTTCTCTATTTAAATGTACTTAATATTCCATTTATCAAAGAAATTTGTCCATATATAATAGAAAAAAGATTTTCTCTTTTTATGGTTACATGAATTAATTCAAAATGTAACATGGTCTTTCAACACAGTAAATTTTAAATGATATGTTTGCATTATTTACTATTAAATATAAAAGAAAAAAGGGAATGACAATGATCTGAATTTAAATGCATAACTAATCAAGACCAAGAAAAAAACTTTCTCTGATGTTTTAAAATATCTAAAAGCAATAGCCTGATTTACAAAATACAGATGTATGTTATAAATCTTTTTTTAATGGGTCTTCAATTTCAGTACCCATAGGAACAAAGTTTATGTTTTAAAAACCAGGTGGCATCTGGGATACCCAGATAAGTGACCAGTTCTACCACCTCATTAGCTACAAGTTTTATGGCTCACATATGTGGCTAAAAAATTATAAGATGTATGTCTGTCATGTCATTGTTGAAATTGAATTGCTTATTTTCACATAAGGGACTGCCAATCATTCTCCTTGGGTGATACGGTATTTTAGCAAGTAAGAAACATAAAAGAGAAGAAGAAGAAGTTATTATTTTATAGCTCTGGGATGAAGCTTCGTAACATTATGTAGAATTGAGATTATGCTTCACAAACTTTAATTGCGCAATTGTCCATGTTTCTTGACCTGTTAAATGTTGAGAAAGTGAATGTTGGAAAAGTGTCACAAAACAAATTTGACTACCAAAAAAAAAAAAAAGATTTTCAAGGGAAATGCCAATCAACTTTTGCACAAGGCATAACTACCCAATTTGTGAATGACTAAGGACCTAATAATTCACAAGTTTCAGAGTGGACTTCCCTTCCCCTATCCTATTCTTTGTAGGATTTCCTCCTTTATGAATATCTTAATTAAAAATAAGGAAGGAAAGAAAAAAGGAAGTGAAAGTCAATCCAAGGATTAACAGAGAAGAGTGGCACGGAACATTATGATCTGTGTCAGGAGCACTTAGGCCCTATGAAGACTGGGAGGAATTCCTAAGGGCAACAAAAAGAGCACATTCAGTTAGATTCAGACAGAGAAGAATAATAAGATAATAGATCCTTTTTTTTTTCAATCAACTGAAAATAAAATGTGAATAGTTGATAGAAGAAAGCAATAGCAACCAGTTCCTATTTAGTTTGAATTCGTCAAACAGAAAAAACTATAGTTTTTTGAATTAAACATTGCCACAAATATTGGTGTATTAAATGCCAAGAAAAGTGAAGAGATTACTAATGAAAACTCTGGAAATATAAATGCGTTTTAGCCTGAATAAATAGCTTTCAAAATACTGAGCATTTGCCAACAAAAAATTATTCAACGATCCATATTTTTCAGGAACTGCAAAAAGTGTAAGAAGGAATAGAAGAGAGAAAATATGTACTCTGTGAAGTATAGACAGATTGCTAAAATTTGTATTCACCTAAGTTGAGAACATATTATTAAAAGGATTGTTTGTGAAAATTTGTAACCAAATACTAACTTTATTGCCTTTTTAAAAAGGGTTATTGGTAGGTAGATGCACATATGTAACTGGATTTCAGCAAGTGGTATGCTAAGGTTTCTTGTATTATCCTTATATTCTATATTGAGAAATCTGAACTGAAAATCAATGAAAATAATGGATTTATAACTGGTTGAACAAACTACACAGATAACAATCCTTAACCAATCACACAGTTCAAGACCTCAGGACTGATCCATTCAATATATGTTTTTTTTTTGTTTGTTTTTTTTTGAGATGGAATTTCGCTCTTGTCGTACAGGCTAGAGTACAATGGCACGATCTTGGCTCACTGCAACCTCCGCCTCCCAAGTTCAAGTGATTCTCCTGCCTCAGCCTCCCAAGTAGCTGGGATTACAGGTGTGTGCCACCATGCCCAGCTAATTTTTGTATTTTTAGCAGAGACGGGGTTTCACCATGTTGGCCAGGCTGGTCTCAAACTCGTGACCTCAGGTGATCCACCGGCTTTGGCCTCCAAAAGTGCCGGGATTATAGGTGTGAGCCATTGCACCCGGCCTCAGTATATGTATTAATGAATCAGTCTTCTCAAACTTTGAGTGTGGGAATAATTTTTGTCTCTACAGGCATGTCTGTTTCTAGATCTATATCTCAAACTTCCAGGAAATGGGAGAGGAGGAGAGATATAATGTTTGTTGGATTGCAGAATAGAATCCTGAGGGGACCTCAATAGGCTAGAATGATGAGAACGGTACACTAATAACATGGAATAAAAGAAAGTAACAGTATGTGAATCCAATAAACAAGTTATGTAAGTACATGATTGAGGAGCTAAGAGTTAGTAACAGTAAAAAAAAAAAGATTTTAGAATTTAAGTTGATAAATTTATATATTAATATATGATATGGCTGTCAACGTTTAACGCTCATCTAATTCCAGACTGTATTAACATAAACAGACACATACACAGGTAGGTTTTATCCCACTTTTCTCTAGCCAGGCACACCTTGATTAATGTGTTTACTTTCCGCACATTATCCTCTAAGGAGGACCCATAGGAGCATGTATAGAGAACCAGGACAGCAAGAAGGCAAAAACTGCTCACGTGAGGAATGGATGAAAGAGATGGGGTTGGAGCAGGAGAAGATGAGATGGGATGTGAGAGGTATTTTAAATAGGCTGAAAACTGAAGAGAGAGCACAGAGCAGAACCACCACCACCACCACTACCACCACAGGGTGTATTCAGTTTAGGCTGGGCCATCACTGTCAAAGAATGTAACCAATAATGGAAGAGCTTTAAGGTTCACTTCACCCGTGAGCTTCAGTGTTTCTACAAACCCCTGAAGGGCAGTCATGTGGAAGAATAATTAGTTCAGAAGACAGGACTGAAACTAAATGTATAGGAAGTAGAGAATCGTGGATGTTGATTCAAAAGAAGGAACAATACGTATTTGTTGAATGAATGATTTTAAGTTGATACATTTATATATTAATATATACTTTGTAATCTTAGAACTGTCTTAACAGATACTTTGTAATCTCAGAACTGTCTATGATTAGAATAGTCTGCTCTTTAAAGGAATGAGTTCCTTGTCATTGGAAATGTTTGAATCAAACTCAGCTTAGGCTACCCTATAGAAGTTCTTAGGCAATTAGCCAGCAGGGCCAATTGCCCAAGTGGGTGAAATGGGTTTATTTTGCAGTTATAAGAAAAAGTTTGACGAGGCAACAAGTGAATTTCTCTTATCTGTATTATCTTCCCCCTCACCACTCTTAAAATAGTACAATTAACATTTATCTAGAAAGCTTTTCTGGCATTGCCAAACAATCTTTAATTCCAATAAAAAACAAAATGTGACATCCTATATTACCCAATAATTTATAACATTATAAGAAAAAAAAATTCAGATGCATTCAACTTTTTCCCATAAAAGGAAATATAATCTGCCATATAGGATTCTATTTATGTCATATTTTTTATTTTTTAAACTTTGGACCATCACATTAAATTCTGTATTTATTGTACTCAGAGAAATTAACTTTTAATTTATTTTTATATCAAGGTGGACACAAGGAAAAAATAATCAAATAATACTGACCCAAATTAGTTATTCCTCTTAAGATTTGTCAATACAACCATAAGGGGCAACTCCAAACAATTCATGAACTTGTTCTTCATTGGTGCCTCAACAGGGCAATTTTGCTAGAAATATTTATGAGGGAGAATGTTCCATTAACCCAATTCCACAAACAAAACCAAGAAAACATATAAAAAACTGAAAACATGAGTGTTTCTCGAAGCATACTGACTAGTATTATAAATGAAATTATTTGGGTCCAACAATGAAAACATATGCAACTCAATATAATATGATTCTAAATATCTGTGAATTTCAGCTATGACCTATATAAGACATTTAAGCCAGATCATCTTAGGTAATAAACAAACTTATTTTTAAAAAAACCTCTAGGAAATTCTGAAATTTAGAGCCAGATTTTTCCTTAAAGAAGTGACTCTAAAATTCTCCCCTTCAAAGTCTCCTATGTTTCTAATTTTAAATGTATGCAATTAAAAGACTAAAATTCATCCTTTTAACATTATTTACATGTTACTTAATTACTAGTCATTCTATCTACAACTGTGCTTTCTAAAAATTTTGTTATTATATAATTTATATTTTAAACAAAAACAATCTTGAAGATAACATAAATTCTGTTGGAATCTTGACGTAAAACTACCAAGCTTGAACTATACTAATTTTAATCTTTGAGTAGACTTAGTATACTAATAAAACAAATTTTACAGTACCATAGACTAAAAACCACGAGTATAAAAATAATTTTATATGCTGTTAAAACAGTGTGTAAATGATGCTAAAGGTACTATTACAGCCTTTTTTTCTAGAAAGTAAACAAATCATAACAAATCATAGTTAATTGTTTTGTGATCTATGTGTTTGTATATTTTGATGGACTTTGTCATCATAACATCAAAAGCAAAATAATGTTAATATCTAATCCAGGTATTGCAAACTCCAATGTCAAGAGAAACTGCACACATATGTAAACAAATGGAATGGGTTGGGTATCACCAGGTGTAATCCAAAATGCATATGCAACTAAAGCAAACAGACTCCATTCAGCTTCAGCCAACCTTCCTCATAAAGGAAGGTAAACCCAGTGGGGCCAGCTCTTCAAATTTCTCAAGAGAAATTTTAAAATAAGATTTATATGACATTGCCAATATTAGCAACTAATCTAGGAAAGAAAAATAAAATGTATCTACCACCAAAATCTGGTTCACAGACTACCAGTTTGCCGTCTCTAATCTGCTCCTTTGTGAATTATTAAAGTATAGAAGGAAGATTGTGCCAAATAGTTTCACATTTCAATAACAAGAAAAAATAAAGACATTGAATTTCTTTTCGCTACTACAACCAAAGGTGTTAGTCTCTACCCTAAAAAGAAATTCCATATAAGTTGTGACAGTTTCTCAAACTACAACCCTGTTGGCACATGTCATTACATTTGACACATTCTAAAACTCTTGACTTATTGTAACAGTTACAATATAAAATTCTGGGTAGATACAATGACTGAAACTTTGCATTCTTCTCTGACATATTTTATTAGAAGTACATGGCTCCAAAGTGGAAGTAATACCACAGACCAGTATAGAGTTACAGCATTAACATTCAACATTATACTGGTGACATAGGAAGCTTTCTCCAATTCAATTTTGTTTGACTTTTCTGCCTAAAAATGTACAATGAAGGGTGAAGTTGTAAATCTCTACATTAGCTTTCTGGACAAATCCAAAAAGTCTAATAGATCTCCAGATATTCCCCTCTTCCTGAAACTCCTCAAAATTCATTTCCTTTAAAAATTTTTTTTGGAATAATTGCAAATGACTACTAAACAAAAGGTTGCAAGACTGAAAAGTAATTTTGTACTGAACAAAAAAGGCAACAAAAATAGAATGGCTTTACAATGTTGTATTCTAGAGTTTCCTAATATAGAAGATCCTTTAGAAATTTTGCTTTGTCAACATAGAAATAACACATTTGTCTATGCCAGAAAATGTAATAATACATGAAGTGGGGTAAAGCTCTTAACGTAAACATAGTAGTTACCTATTTGGCAGAGAAAGAAAAAGAGATTGTTCAAAGACAACATATTCCTTACTATTGTTTTCATCATCAAAATTATAGTGATTGTCAAATATATTACACTTTTTAAAACAACAAAGATATAGCACCACAGAAATGTAAAAGCATTAATAAAAATAGTTAAATTGTAGCTAGTGGTTTTCTATCACATCATGCATAGATGCCATGTTAACAAAGACAAAATACAGTAATTTTTGATTTTCAAAACATCAGATAAAACTATGCCAATGGTTTCAAATCTTTTCAATGCTGTGTTCTTAAAGGACAGTTCAGTAGAATCAAAATAAACTGAAGACAGGGAAGAATCAAGGCTGAAAAATTACAAAGTCCTGCTGTAACTTACATTAAATTCAAGCACTACGTTAGAGCCCCCTTTATATCTAAAAGTTTACATTCCTAAAGGGAAGTTTTGGTGCTGGCATTCTAGAACTGTTTGATTTCTTAAATTACTACAAAATAGAAAGAAAAAATGTATCTAAGAAAAGTAAACTGTCTCCTGAATTAGTCTCCAAATTTTCTCTAAAACTGAAGTCAAGGTAAACATTTGTATCTCAAGATTATCTTGAAAACGTGTAGACTTTGTTTGGAAGTCAGAGCCAGTCTTTGATGTGATCATCAAAAACTTCCACTGTGCTTGCTTCCCTCTCACTTCGCAAAGAAACGTTAAAAATTATTTCCTTGCATGTTAAGGTATGCAAGAAGAAACGTTTAGCACTAAATTCTTGTTAATTTACATTCTCTTTAATCCTGAAATGCTACACTAAATAGAAAAATACTTTTTAAAAAACAATTAATTAGAAGATGAAGAGCTTAAGAATCTTTGTGCAGAAAGCTAAGGATGATAAATCAAGTTAATCTAAAAAGCTTTATAGATTGCTTTGAACATTTATCTATCTTTTCCTAATAGTAGTTAGAGTATAAACTGCAATAGGTTCACATTTGTGCATGTTTAGATCTTGTATATGTGAAGAATCTGTACTTATCGACAACTCTGCAACATAAAGACATCATTGGTGAGTATAAATATGAGTAAGTATTGATACACAGAGATGTGTGTATGAAATATAGCTACAGATAGACTACTGTCAGTGAGAACTGAAATACATTCAAAAAACTAGCATATGGAATGAGATACAGTACAATATTTTAAACAATTGGCTATAAAAGGCAAGTGTTTGATAATTCTTTTCTTTTTATTTTTTTTAACTTTTTTTTGAAAGAAAGAAAAAGGAAAGAAAGTGAGAGTGAAAGAAAAAAAAAAAGAATGTAAGAGAGAAAGAAAGAGGAAGAGAAAGAGGGAGAGAGAACGGGATTCTTGTTCTATTGCCCAGGCTAGAATGCAGTCTAAAAATGGGTATTAAAAACCTCTTTTATGCCAATAA
>CAUYLG010040482.1:0-22140 GCA_963573385.1 Cacajao melanocephalus
GCACACCTTCCTTATCAGTAACTGCCCAAAATTGCTAGCCTTTGTTTACCGGATAAACAGCCCAAGCTGATTCCATCATGGCCCCTGCGCCCTGTAATAAATAACTAAGATCTGTCACTCCCACTACAACCTAGACAATGTATACACAGATACTTATCTTGACTTCTGTGAACCACTTAAATAACAATCGAAGTGACAATATATCCACAATGTGGCACCTGGCCCTTGGAATGTCCGGAGACCGGCACTCTCCTCTCTGCCCGGGAGATGACCCCCTAAATGTCTGAATCCCTTCACACCCACCCCCGCCACATGCCCTTATCGGGAAGAAAGGTATAAAAGGTATTGACACCCTCCCTCCAGGGCCACAGGTTGGAGAGACGTGAGTCCTCTTTGGTTGCCGGCAATAAAGACCCTGCAATTTTGCCTACTTTTGTCTTGGTGTTAACTTTCTATGCTCGGTTCAGTACAACATATGGATATGGCAATTAGTTTCATTCCCTGATTCCACACTGTGTACATATAACATCACTGTGTCTGCCATAATAATATATGATTATAATTTATCAAAAAATAAAATAATTAAAAAATATATACTTCTGGCTGGGCGCAGTGGCTCATGCCTATAATCCCAGCACTTTGGGAGGCCAAGGCAGGCGGATCACCTGAGGTTGGGAGTTCAAGACCAGTCTGACCAACATGGAGAAACCCTGCCTCTACTAAAAATACAAAATTAGCTGATCATAGTGGTGCACGCCTATAATCCCAGCTACTCAGGAGGCTGAGGCAGGAGAATCACTTGAACCCGGGAGGCGGAGATTGTGAGCTGAGATCATGCCATTCAACTGTAGCTTGGGCAACAAAAGTGAAACTCCGTCTCAAAAAAAAAAAAAAAAAAAAGTATATATATTTCTGTGGGTCATGATGGCCAGGGGGAGACCTATATTAATTCTACCCAAATAATTATAAGCTTGCTTGGCTCAGAGTACACTGAAGTTTATACATCAAACTAAACTATATTATTGGTGCAGTTAATTAGAAACCAAGCAGCAACAGGAGGCCTAAGGTAAAGACCATCAGAGAGCACAGTAACACCGGAAAACACCTCGGGGTGGTTGCAGAGCAGGGAATAATGCTCTGGTCCCGCGAATGCCTTCTCAACATGGAGACTGTATGAGGGCCTCGTAAAGAGGGCTTATGCAAAGATCTCTGAGAAGGGAGGCGGCCTCTGCTCACAAGATCGGGAGGATCTTTGCAGGTGGGAGCTGGCAAGGAGGAGAAAAGCCTTGCAGGGCAGAGATCATGGAAAGCCTCAGGCTCTGCCTAGGGTCTCAGAATATGGAGTGATTTTAATTGCTCTATGTCCTCAATGCTCAGGAGATAAAAGCCCCTTGATGCATTCGGTGTGGTCACACCCGCTATACTTCTGATGCAGCCGCACCCTGATAACAATCCTAACAATCAGTGATAAACTCAGAGTACTAGTTTAGCATGTCTTAGAAGGATCTCAAGTGCTGTTAAATGCTCAGAGCACTAGTTTAGCATGTCTTAGAAGGATCTTAAGTGCTGTCCACCCGGCTATCTTCCCTACCCTTTTAACCTCCCCTTCCATGCCCATAAGATCAATGAGATTATGCACATAATCAAAGTGTTTAGAGCCCAGAGCTCGGGGCCAACACAGTTCCCATGCGTTGGTCCGGTGGACCCATGCTGTAAATTCTACTCCTGTGTCTCTGTCTTTATTTCCTTTTCTTAATCCCTCGTCACCACCAGGACTAAGGGCACCCACATCTGGGGTTGGTGCTGGTACCCAACTTCATTATCGTATCATAAATATGAATTCTGCAGAAGCTGGAAATCTAAGCCAGTGGTTATGAGGTAAACCAAAAAGATCCAGACATTAAAAAAAAAAAAAATCCTGGGGAATAGTATTACATTTTGGATCAGTGGTAAGTACAATTTCACTAGAATTTCAAGGTCAGACTGGCCTTGCTTTGTTGAGTGTTCTAAGATTTTTTTTTTTTTTTTTTTAAAGATGCGGTTTCACCATATTGGTCAGGCTGGTCTCGAACTTCTGACCTCAGGTGATCCGCCCACCTCAGCCTCCCAAAGTGCTGGGATTATAGGCGTGAGCCTCTGCGCCCGGCTCTAAAATCTTTTATCCATAGTCAGGTATGATGGGCATGCGCCTATACCAGCTGCCTGGGAGGCTGAGGTGGAAGGATCACTTGAGCCCAAGAGTTTGTGGATGAAAAGTGTCAAACTCTGTAAAATACTTAAAGAGATTTATTCTAAGCCAAATATGCATGAATATGGCCCATTATAGCGCCCAGGAGATCCTGAGAACATGTGCTCAAGGTGGTTGGACTACAGCTTGGTTTTGCACATGTTAGGGAGATGTAAGACTTCAATGAATGTGGGTAAGATGTATATTGGTTCATTATAGAAAGGTGGGACAACTCAAAGGGCTGGGGGCTTCTAGGTCATAGGCGGATTCAAAGATTTTCTGGATAGCAATTGGTTGAAAGTTTATCTAAAGATCTAGAATTAATTGGAGGGATTGTCTGGGTTAAGATAAGAGGTTGTGGAGACCAGGGTTCTTATTATGCAGATGAAGCCTCCAGGTAGCTGGCTTCAGAGAGAATAGATTATAAATGCTTCTTATCAGATTGGGTACTAGACTCTTAGTTAATTCTCTCCTGGATCATGAACATTTCTTTCAGGGCCTGCTAGCTGTCACATTGATATTTCATTACTACAAAGAGTCTTTTGTCAGTCTTCATGTCTCTGTTTTAATGTTAATGCTGGTGAGCTGTACCTGAATTCCAAAGGAGGAGGGGGTAATGAGACCTGTCTTCTCACCCATTCCCATCAAGCCTGAACTAGTGTTTCAGGTTTACTTTGGAATGCCCTTGGCCCCTCAAAAGAAAAATAAATAAAAAATAAAAAAAAAAAGAAAAGAAAATAGAAAATAGAATGCCCTTGGCCCAAAGGAGGGGTTCACTCACTTGGATGGGGGGCTTAGAATTTTACTTTTGGTTTACAATTCTGAGGCTGCCGGGGGCTATTATTGCACCCGTGAATAGACACAGTACTACAGCATGAGCCACATAGTGAGATGAGACCCTCTCTCAAAAAAGTAAAAGCCTTTTATCCTTAAGTATTGTCATACTCAATTATCATAATAAACATGGGGGTTGAGAAAAATCGAAAAAGAAGGGAAAGCTATGTACTCCACTTCTGAAAATTAGCCACCTGGAATAATGAAAAAATTATTTTCATATTGCATGGCACTTTTAATATTACACTCTCATCCAGTGGATCTGTTCCTCTCCAGCTGCAACTACTATATTACATAGAAAATAACAGAGGCACAGAGAAGCTGAGCAACTCATCCAGGTCACACAACTAAAACATAGGAGATCGCTGGTTAGAGCATGGATCAGGTGACTATAGAGCTTGGGCTTCTTCAACAAGTGTAAGGGAGGTAGAAAGACACCAAATACAAGGGTCCTGAGTCCCCCACTTTAGGCTGAAACTTAGGCTGCGTGTGAAGGGGCAGGGGCAACAGACAGAAACTCCAGAGAGAGCAAAGTCAAACACGAAGGGGGTGTGCCCATCAAGGGCCCAGGGACTGGTTTCACAGATGCTTCAATATCAACCTAGAGTGGCCATGGGAGAATGAAAGACATTGCCTTCTAGTGTCACCTTTGTGGGAGATAATGACATTTCGGCACATTCCCTGTGGAGGAGCCTGCCGGCATGCTAACTGCTGCCATAGTGAGGTAGGGTAGCCCTACTGCCAATGCTGTGGGCGGACAGATCAGCCAGGGTAGAGGGAGATGTGAAATACTGTAAACCACAAATAAAATTATAAGCCCCTCAACTGACTGATGGACTCCATTCTTCTTGGCCAAAGTAAACCTAAAAAACTAGTTCAGGTCATGATAGGAAGCAGAAGTCGGACTTGCCTTATTACAGTCTCCGCCTTTGGAACTCAAGCACAACTAAACAGCGTTAACATTAAAACAGAGCGCTTGGCTGGGCGTAGTGGCTCACGCCTGTAATCCCAGCACTTTGGGAGGCCTAGGCGAGCAAATCATGAGGTGAGGAGATCAAGACCATCCTGGCTAACAGGGTGAAACTCTGTCTCTAAAAAACAAACAAACAAACAAAAAACAAAACTAACAAAACATTGAAAAAAATCTACAGGGAAATAAAAAAACAAAAAAAGAAAAAAAGAAAAGACAAAACAGACTTTTTTTTTTTTTAAGAGTCAAGGTTTCACCGTGTTGGCCAGGATGGTCTCGATCTCTTGACCTCATGATCTGCCAGCCTCGGCCTCCCAAAGTGCTGGGATTACAGGCGTGAGCCACCACGCCCGGCCAAAACAGACTTTTCATAGCAATAAGATACCAAATACCGGCCTGACTCTAGTGCAATATCACATGACAGGGAGCAAACCCTGAAGGAAATTTAAGTATTTTACCCCAACATATATTTTTTTGACATATTTAGAAGTGGCCCTGCAAAACTGTACCTTGTGGGGAAAATCTATATTCTGCAGAGAATCCCCCACCCTTTGCAAGTCTTTTCCCTGAACCAAGGAGATAATTAACTAAGAGTCTGGCTCCTTTTTAGGTCTCAGAAGAGCTCTGAAGCCAACTACCTAGAGACTTCATCTGCATAATAAGAACCTTGTTCTCCACAATCTCTTATCTTAACCCAGACATTCCTTTTGATTGATCCCAGGTCTCCACCCCTTCGAATTGTCCCCGCTTCTGTACATAACTGTTACTGGAAGGAGGTCCCAATCCAGACTCCAAGAGAGGGTTCCTAGACATCACACAAGACAGAATTCCAGGCAAGTCCATAGAGTAAAGGGAAAGCAAGTTTATTAAGAAAACAAAGGAACAGCCGGGCACAGTGGCTCACGCCTGTAATCCCAGCACTTTGGGAGGCTGAGGTGGGTGGATCACCTGAGGTCAAGAGTTCAAGACCAGCCTGGCCATCATGGTGAAACCCCATCTTATTTTTTTAAAACTATGAAAAAAAAAAAAGAAGGAAACAAAGGAATAACGAATGGCTACTCCATAGGCAGAGCAGCAGCAAGAGCTGCTCGACTGAGTATACTTAGAGTGATTTCTTGATTATAGCTAAACAAGGGTTGGATTATTCATGAGTTTTCCAAGGGTGGGCAATCCCCAGTACTGAGAGTTCCTCCCATTTTTAGGCCTTATAGAGTAACTTCCTGACGTTGCCATGGCTTTTGTAAACTGTCCTGGCACTGGTGGGAATGTCTTTTGACATGCTAATGTCAAAATAATAAGTTAGCATATAATAAGTCGTGAGGACACAGAGATCATTCTCATCATCATCTTGGTTTTGGTGGAATTTAGCCGCTTCTTTACTGCATCCTGTTTTATCAGCAAGATCTTTGTGATCTGTACGTTGTGCTATCTTTCATCTTATCCTATGACGAAGATTGCCTAACCTCCTGGGAATGCAGTCCAGTAGGTCTCAAATTTATTTTACCCAGCACCTATTTAAGATAGAGTTGCTCCAGTTCAAATGCCTCTGATAGACCCAATAGACATCTTACATGTGTCAATTGTCCTAAGTCTCCCTAAAATGTACAAAACCAATCTGTAGCCCAGCTACCTTGAGCTCATATTCTCAGGAGTTCCTGGGGCTGTGTCATGGGCCGTTGGTCACTCACATTTGGCTCAGAATAAATGTCTTCAAATATACAGAGTTTGACTCTTTTTGTTGATAAACAGTAGGGAAATTCATAGCACCCACGGGAGAAAAGGGTATCCTCAAAAGGATCAGGGGTTGAGGGAACAGATCCCAGATGGATGTACCAGCCTTAACCTCAGCAGCAGGATCCCCAGAGGCAAGTAAGAACCAGTAGGCTGGAGACTTAACAAGAAAGTTTGGACTAACTATGAAAATAGAGGAAACTATTGGGTTACTGTACAGGTTGTAGGTTGTGGCAGGTGTGTGTGCACTGAACATCAACGCTGTGAGATTCTCGACTGTGCATGAGCTGTCATGGAACTCTGGAAAAAACCTCTGGAATCAGACAGATCTAGTTCCAGTTGAGAAATTCCCGTAACCATTTTTATGGAGTGAAAGGAAACTTCCCTTTCCCAGTTGAGTAAGGTAACAAGTAAATGCCTGTCTCCCTGAAGTGGGGAGAGAATTAAATGAGGAGACAAGCAAAGGACAGTGCCCAGGCCTGGTGCCTCCCTTCATTATAAGCTGAGTTGCAGTTTGCTGAGTAAATAAGGTGGGAGAGTCATTTCTGATAAATGTTAGGGTCTATAAAACACTTTCGAAAGAAGAGCATGGTGACTGGCAGTGAAGTGTGGGACTCAGGCCAAAAGTGCTTTGCCAGTAAAGGGTGGGGATGCTCCATGCCATTTCCTAACTGGTCTTAGAAATTACAAATTAAATTGAAGAAAATTTTCACCTTACAAATTCTCCAGTGTGTTAGGTGTGTCTCTGGAGACTTTTTTCTCAGGAAGGCAGCCAAGTAAATCACATTTGGAAATCATCTAAAGCCTCAAATTTTCGTGTTTTTGTTTTTTTTTTTTTTTTTTTTTTGAGACTGAGTCTTGCTCTGTTGCCAGGCGCCAGGCTGGAGCACAGTGGCACAATCTCGGCTCACTGCAACCTCCACCTCCTGGGTTCAAGCAATTCTCCTGCCTCAGCTTCCCAAGTAGCTGGGACTACAGGCACGTGCCACCATGCCCAGCTAATTTTTTGTATTTTTAGTAGAGACGGGGTTTCACTATGTTGGCCAGGATGGTCTCGCTCTCTTGACCTCGTGAACCACCTGCCTCGGCCTCCCAAAGTGGGGGGATTACAGGCGTGAGCCACCGCGCCCAGCCCTAGTATTTTTTTTTTATCGAAACTGCGTATGCTCAAAACTAACAGATGTTCCTCTTAAAATGCCTCTCATTTTCACCTTTCTCAGCTCAACATGAGATTTTGAATATACTAAAGAGCCAGAGGTGTTTCTTCCTTTTTTAAGGCAAGAATTTGACAGCTCTCTTTGAAATGTTAAAAGCAGGTGAAAATCTGTGAACAGTGATTGTCCCTGGGGAGTGGAGTTGAAACAGAACTTCCACTTTATGCCCTGTGTTATTTAAATTAATGTGGCATGGATTGCTTCAGTTATTTTTCTGTAAGCGTTTTAAAAGTAGGTAGAATTTTAACATCTGAATCTTTCTTCCTTAGAAACATGTGGTCCCAGGAAAACCTGCAAATCTGTGAATTGTATGTGTGAGTAGGGAAGGAAGAGAGCCCCTGAGATAGGAAATTCTTCTGCTCTTAGCAGAGAGACTAGTGCCTTTAGTCTCTGTTCTACAGTGAAAAGAAGGGCTGTGTTGAGATCCTAGTCTATTTCTGACGCCATGGCTGAGTGGCTATGGGATCTTGAGAAAATTACCAAAGACCTGGTTCAGCTGATCTGTAGATCCAGATGAATCTCTCTTCACTAACCAGAGTCTGCCCCTAATTCCTGCACCATCGCTAAGCGATTACAGCAGTTTTAAGAGTTGGCCTAGTCCCTGAACTCTGCCAGCTAGATTGTTCTTTTCGCCTCTGATGATGGTTTGCCAAAAGCAACAAGGAACTATTTCAACCAAAAGGGTACCTGTTACAACAGGTAAAAGGTGAGTGCCAGCTGAAGGTGTGATGCTACCCAGAGAACTCATGACAACACCCTCAAATGAGACCTGAGAAAAATCAAATCATGGTGCTGATCCTTGATATAGACTGTGAATGTAATTCTAAACTTAGGAAGCACCTTTAGGGAATGTTGCTGAGTTTATTAACCCGCAGCAGGCACTCCAAGTAACAGCAGTGTCCCGGCTAGCAATGCAGCCTCAAGAGGAGCCCCACTTCTTCCTCGCCCTCAAGCCTCTCTTGGGCTGCAGATCTGCAATTGTCCCTGGTAGACTCCTGGGGTCTTCCTGCCCACACCCTCTGCTGAGGCTGCTGTCCGCTCCATACAGACATCAGGACTCAGAGCACAGCCTGCAAAGAGAAATCTCTCTGGGGCCAGACAGGTGACTGATGTAGCAGGATGTATAGTTCAAATCAACTAGTTTATGTGTGCGGATTAATTTTAATTTTTGCAAATATATAAAACCATGCAGGCTGTCAAAATGTCTCTGTAAGGTCTGACCGCTCCATGAATGGCATGGTACTCTCTGTGACCTGCACGTACACCCAAGATGAGTTCCTGGAAGAAACGATCAAACCCTGTGGTGCCTAACTAACTTGAGACATTCTTCTAGTGTTTCTTATCCCAGCCTCAACTGACAAGGCCACTGGACTTTGAAACCGACCTTGGCTAACCTTGTGACTACACACTCTACGACCCCCTCCCAGCTTGCAAAAAACTGCCAACTGTAACTAATGTAACTTTCCACTGTTTACTCCAAACCTATAAAACCAACTCCTATCCCTCCGCCTTCTGCTGACTCCATTTTCGGCCTCAGCCCGCCTGCACCCAGGTGAATAAACAGCCATGTTGCTCACACAAAGCCTCTTTGGGGGTCTCTTCATTCAGAGCACGCATTTTAACACTCTCCTGCCGTTGATTTGCCCACTGAGCAGCCTGAGCACGTGGTCTAAATCGCTTCTCTAATCTGTAACAAAAAAAGAAGGCCAGTGAAGTGCACCACTGGCTGGTATCTGGCAGTGGGCAATGTCTGAATTGGCTTCCAGGCACCAGGAAGATCCTGAAGTGTTGAACCAGGTACTGGCATCTTCCCATATGTCCTTGGAGCTAGGAACCAGCATCAGGTTTTTTTTTTGTTTTTTTGTTTTTTTGTTTTTGTTAAAAGCGCATCATTATTAAGGCAAAGGACAGGAAGACACCACATCACAAGGGCAAACGCAATTCTGTGCATGTGCACACATGCATGATACGTGTGAACGTCTTCACTTGCTGATTTCCACAGGAAGCTCCCATTGGCTGGCCCATCTTTCTCTCTCCATCTGCACAAAATTTACATTTTTTTCTTCAGCTAGGGACAACCCCCAGCCCATGCTCAATAACATGGAAACAACCTCCCATGACATGGAAACAACCTCCCATACATCTTTGCACTCTCATTGCTGGAATGGCATTTGCATGTTCCTCAATTCTTTTATCCTCTAAGCATTGGGCTGGGTTGCCTCCTCTCACCCAAGTCTGACCTCCAGGATGACAGCTTCCTGGGACCAGTGGGCAGGTGTCACAGTGAACCTTCACCACACCCAAGACATTGCAGAGCTCTGCACTGCTCACAGCTGACCAGTGAGGCCCGACCAGGCATAAAGGTGCAAGGGGCCCACGTGGCCTACCCCTAACCACAGGGATCATGCCTATCATTTGCCCTGGGCTCAGATGTTGAGTCTCCAGGAGCTCGCCATCCAGTGGGAAACAGCATACTGAGGTAAGGTCACAGCACACATCAGCATTACCTGTACCAGGGCCCAAGGAAGGCTTCATTCAACGCAGGGAGATTCTTGAGCTGGAGCTGGAAGGATGAGCAGAGCTGCTTTGGGAGTGGAGGTTGGAGAGCAGCCCAGGCAGAAGCTCATCAGGGTGCATGGGAAACATCCTAATTTCTCCTGAAAAATGTTCCTTCTACCCACCATCTCTCATAGGCCCAGGGGCTCTGGATCCTCTGACACCATCTGAGTCCAGAGCCTAGCAAGTGTCCAGGCACCCATGCACCATTATTAAAGGGAACTCAGACCCGCTCTGATGGAAAAGGAGCCCAAAAAAGCACTCCTTTCATCAGTCTCTACCCGACTAAAGGACCCCCCTGTCTCCCTTTTGTCAGTCTGATTCCTCTGCTGGTCCAGGAAGCCCACCATGACCTGGTCTACCATGCCAGGCCATCCGTGAACCAATCTAGTCCATCTCTGCAAAGCCTCCCTCCCTCCCCCACCTTCTGCCTGAGCAACCTACCTCCGCTTCCTTCAGTATAGACAGCATTTGCAATGCTGTGAGACAGTCACTTATCTGTACAGCTTCCCCCATCAACAGAAGCTTCTTGAGGAGGGGCATAGTGTCTTCTGAGTTCCTGGGGCCAAGCGCACGGCTCAGCCCAGGTCACGGGTCCAGTGAATGAGTGGTGTCTGAGCCTCCTGCATCTGTCGGCAGACTTTCCCCATGCCTGCCCTGGGCAGAGGCTCCTTTCCTCCGGGCCTTGCTCAGGATGACCCTGTGCTTGAAGTGCCTTCTCCTTTCATCACTGTCTTAAACATCAAAGTCCAGCTGTGGCCCCACCTCCTTTAACAGCCGTGCGAACACGTTGGTGCAGATGGCTTCTCATACCTCCCTTATACAGGCTTGTGAGAGAGGTAGCCCTGTGTCCATTTCACAGATGGGAAGCCAATTCAAAGACATTCCAGGACATGTTTGAAGTCACACCGCTAAGTGGCAGAGCAAGGACTCGAACCCAGGTCATCTGACTCCAGAGCCTGTGCTCCCTACATCTCACTGGTTGCTCAAGACTCATCTTTGGATAAGAACCTGCAAGTTTGTGGTCCTTTTCTCAGACACAGCTGAGGAATGAGCAGGAAGAGCTGCATTTGATGGGATTATTATGACACTAAAAGTTAACGTTCAACTCTAGACAGTGACTCTTCCTGGGCAGTTGGTTCCTGCTCTCACTACTGAAGCCAGGGCTGAAACTTCTCCGGGCTGGGCATTTACAGCTCTCGGTGTTACAGGTCACTAAATGCATCTAGAAAGGCTGGTTTTTCTCTTGGGAGGGGCTGACTTTACCCTTTAGAAGAATTCCAAGGCTGCTAGGGCCCTGCCCATTGGGAAACGCCTCTATAAATGTCCAAGGTGGCCCCAAGGGAGGACTCTACAGCACAGCTCCCTCCCCAGGACCTGAGAGTCTGCCTTCTCACCATGAGGCTTCTAGTTCTTTCCAGCCTGCTCTGCATTCTGCTTCTCTGCTTCTCCGTCTTCTCCACGGAAGGTAAGGCAGCCTCCAGGGTGCAGGTCTCTGAGCAGGATTTCAGCATCTGCGAAGATTGTGATCAGGATTTGTTGGAGGGCAGGCCTTGGCAGGTAGTCCTGAGCCCTGAAAAGACAGGTTCTTGCTCTTGAACCTATAGGTTCAGAGTTCAGAACTGTCTGCAGGTGGCTCGGGGGCTCTATCTACAGCCCCTGTGCCCCTTAATACATGCCCAGGCTAAGTAAAGTGGTGTGTTCACCATGCAAACACACCTCAACCTCTCAGCTAGATTACTGTGCTTAAGGCCTACCTGTCAAGAATTTCTGGAGCCACTCTGTTGTCCTTGTATCACGCTTAGAACACAGTCAATTAGTGTCGGACAAATGAATACATTAATTAGTAGACTATCTAAGTCTGAACATCCCAAAACCTTATGCACAGAAAATATCCATGCGCAGATGGAATGCAGGTGTGTGTGGTGGGGAGGTGGGGTATGTTTATGCATGTTTAGAAGAAGGGAACACCATCTTTTTACCTCTATAGATATGAATATTTAGCTCTCTTGTCTTTCTTGATTCAGATAGCTGAGTGTTTCAATCCTTTTTTCTCTTGTCTAACCTTCTAGAAACTGCCTAAATTTATTTTTTGTTTTAGTGGTTATGGTCATTTAAACTTTTTGTGGGAAGGAGCAAGAGCTACACAAATATATAAAGAGGAGAAAAACACTCATAATTTCATGATTCAAGAGTAACCACGTTCAACATTTTTTTATTTCCTTTCAGTCTTGCATGTAGAATTTTAAAAACTTAATTGATGTACCTCTGTATGTTCAAGGTTGTATCTTTATTATTATTATTATTATTATTATTATTTTTTTATATAAGATGGGGTTTCACCATGTTGGACAGGCTGGTCTCGAACTCCTGACCTCAAGTGATCTGCCCACCTCGGCCTCCCAAAGTGCTGGGATTACAGGCGTGAGCCACCATGCCCGGCCTGGTTGTATCTTTTTTATTTATCACTATATTGTTATAATCAACCAAAATACTTATAATGGAAGATATTCTGGAAGCATTTACAACACAATGTCAACAGCAGCCATCTCTGAGTAGTGGGATTGTAACAAGTGTTTGTTTTACAAAGTTTCTGCAATGAAAATGTGCCACACATATAATAAGGAAAACAGTGATTAGAAATCCTCAGAAACACAGTCCATGACATGCAATTTATCAGATCTCTATTTTTGGACATGTTGGAGCTTGCTGATGATACCCTAGTGACAATTAAATGAGGATAGATATCTTCCCCCATAAAGTTTCCTATCTATTTAGGACTATCTGTGGCAGATTCTTGAAGTAGCATTAATCAACTGATATTTTCAGGTATAACTTGCTATCAAGTGAATGTGCTATTATGAATTTACATGCTTAGACATTTAAATAGTTCACAATTTCATGCTTTTCTTTATTTGAAGCAGGATCTTGCTCTGTTGCCCAGGTTGGAGTGTAGTGGCATAAACATGGCTCAATGCTGCCTTGACTTCCAGAGCTCAAGTGATCCTCCCACCTCAGCTTTTCCAGTAGCTGGGAAAACAGGTGCACACCACAATGCCCTGCTAATTTTTAAATTTTTTTTGTAGAGACAAGGTCTCTCTATGTTGCTCAGGCTGGTCTTGAACTCCTGGACTCAAGCCATCCTCCCACCTCAGCCTCTCGAAGTACTAGGATTACAGGCATGAGCCACCACACCCGGCCTACTTTGCACTAATTTAATTATGTGGTAAAAGATATACGTGTACATAAAATATGTCCTAAGTTCAGGCTTATTTTCTTAGATTAGATTGCCGAGGGGAAAATTACTGTGTCAAAGAAACTACTTCTTGAACGGGAATGTGAGAAGGACGTGTTTTGGGGCCACTGTGTCTCCCAACATTGTTATTTCTGGAAAGTAAATCACAACAAGGCCCACTCTTTCCCTGGGACCGCTCGTAGCCTGGCTCATCCTCAGTTTCTCTGGATAAATATTCCTGAGCCCTGGGCCTTGGAAGGGGAAGCTCACTCACTCACAGGCAAGCCGGTTAAGTACAGTCTGTGCTTTTTGTGTCCACCGTCAGGGAGGAGGCATCCTGACAAGGTCTGGCCAGGCAGAAGAGCCAGGCTTTGCTGCCATCGAGTCCTTAGACCCAACCCGACAAACTTGAAAAGTAAGTAACCCCACTGCATCCAGACTGTTGGGGAGAGGTTCTGTAGGGGCCATGGGACCAGCTACACATGCTGATCAGCCCCCACCCGTGGCTGGCATCAGGCCCTGGTCCGCAGGGGTCCACGTGCAGATGTCCTCCCAGCCCCAAAGAGCTTAGAGGCTAGTGGGAGAAACTGACTTCCCCCAAAAAGCCAACAAATTAATCATTTTAAACTGAATACATTCTGCCATGGAAAATAGCAGGATACAATTAGAAAATGGTGTAGGGGAACACCCTTACCTTAGGTGGGAGGTGTCAGAGGAGGTAACATTTTTGAGACCTGAGGAAAGGCCAGGAGCCTGCCTGAGGACTGTGGAGGTGGGGGATGCAGGCAGAAGAGGCAGCAGGGGTGAAGGGCAAGAGGGGGGCATGGAAGACAGAGGGCTGCAGGGCTTGGGAGATGCTCTCGGAAGGTGGGGACCAAAGCTGCCCGTGAGCCCTGTGGACCTGGGACACAGATCAGCATGCAGATCACCAGCAGGGGAGTGGGCGTGAGAGTCCAGAGATCCACAGGTTGGCAGGAGATAAGGCAGCTCCGGAGATGCTGGCAGGCAGCAACCAGGCTGCATGACCAGGGGAAGGCCCAGAAGAGCAAGGCTGCCTTCTCCCTGAGGCCTGGGGACACTGAGAGGCCTTTAGGGGATAGGCCCAGGTCCAGGAGAGCTGTGGGCACCCAGTTCCCTGCACAAGGGCTCCCAGCCCAGCACAGACATGCACTGGAGTTGCCCAGCCCAGGTGGAAGAGTCAGGCTGCTGGAGCATGGGTGGGGCAGGCAGAGCCCCAGGCTGCGGAGACTGAGTCAGACAGCCTGACACCAACCTGGGGCTCCTGCGTGGACTCTGCAGCCCCAGTACCCTCTCTCAGCCCCACTAGCTCCTCTGAGGCCATGGCCCATGGAGTCCGCAACCAGCGCCAGAGCCTCCATGCCTTTCTCGACTACTAAGGGGATGCTCAGCTGTGATGCAGGGGAGGGACAGAGGGAGTGAGCAGACAAGATGACTCCAGCTGCAGACCTCTCCTGGAGATGCTGACAGCCCCTCCTTCCAAACTGGCATCACCCAGCCAGCTGGGATAAAAATAACCAGCTCTCACACACGTCTCACTGAACCAGTGCAAGGTACCAGCCCAGGCAGGGTGCAGGGTGAGCGCAGGCTGTAGCTCTGCTCCCCCAGGCCCCTGGTTCTGTGAAAGAAGGTGAAAACCTTCCGGAGAGAGGGGGAGGCGTGCCCCAAGGGCTCTCACCCTCCCCTCCTGTTCCCCTCTCCTGCACTGACTGCTCAGAGGCAGGAAATTGAGAGAGTGTGTGAGTCCCCACCACAAACACACACGTAACAAACCAAAACACACAAACACAAATACCTACACACTCAAGCAGATACACACCACACAACCACACACAGACACACACAAATACATGCACACAGACTCTTAATACACACTACAGACACATAGACACATACACACTACACAACCACACATAGACACACAGTATATACACACAGTACACAGCAGAGTGATACACTCAAAGACACATGTACACAGCACAAACACACAGCTACATACACAGACACATACTATATGCACCCTATACACACATACTGCACACTATGCATACAGACACATGGACACATACACACTACAGAACTACACATACAGACACACACTATACACACAAACACACTACACACAAATATATACTACACACAATCACACATATACCACACACACAGACATATACACAAATACATCTACACCCAAACACATACCAGACAACTATACACACAAACACACATAAATACATATACACAAATACATAACACTACACAACTATACACACAAACACACAAATACATGCACACACAGACACATGCCACACTACACACAGAGACACTACACACAGAAACACAATTACACACACTACACTCCTATGCTACACACAGCACACACACACACTACACACACAGATGGACAGATATACAACCAAGCACACACAGTGCATAGGAGACGTGGCCAGATTAATTCCTTGTGCAAGTATACGTGCATCTGTTGTCTTAGTTTTGTTACTTCGGAAGAATAAATCTAGGTGTATGTCTCCTGTGCTGAGACTGGGTTTCTTTTTGTGTGTATATTTTTTTAATTTCATTGTAGAAATTTATAAACAACTTAGAACAAGAAGAGCAACACAAACATATTTATTGGGTCCTTGCCACATGATCTCATTGAAATCCGGAAATCCGTGAGACCACAGTGGTGAAGTCTTGTCACCATTGCGTAGATTGGGAAACTGAAACTCAGAAAGAAACTGACGAAGAGCCAGAAACCAAGATCTGTCCATCTCTTTCCACTATAACAAACTGCCTCCCCCATAGACAGAAAGTTTCTGGCAGCCTGTGTATGAAGACATGCGTGCGCAAGCCAGACGGCTGACTTCCGGAAGGAAACAGCCATCTGCGCTGGGATCTCGACTCCACCGCCTGCTGGCTGTGTGCTCTGGAGCAAGTCAGCCAGCACTGCTAAGCCTCAGTCTCCCCCTCTGTGAAGAGGGAGTGATAATAGAATCTACCCCACTGGGCCATGATGAGGAGCCAGTGGGGTCATGTCTATACAGGACTTGGCATCAAGCCTGCCACACAGTGCCCTGTAAACATGTCCTGCTGTTGCTATGGAGAGAGGGCTGCTGGCACAGGAGATGAGCAGCTCCGACACTGACAACCAAAGCCTACACATTCTTGTCCGGGCTTGGCGTTTCCACCTTCTGTTTTATGCACTGATACTGGGATTCAGCAAGGAGGGAGAAGATGAATCAGGGCTCCCAGGGTGTTGTGTAAGCAACAGCAGGATTGCTAGGAATCTGGCCTTGTGTGCTCCAGTTCACTGACATATGACAAAACCCGTGCATCTGTCTATGGAAATCCAGATTGACTCAGGATTGCCTGGAAGATGTCCCTGAGCCAGCAACACCAGCTAGGACACACACTTGCTGAATACTGACTATTCATTCAATGGTGTCTTTCTTGAGCACTGCTTTATATCTCAGCACTGTGGTAGGCCCAGGGGGATGACAATATGTGAAAGGCCCAGGACTCTGGGTCAGTGTGACAAAACCATCTTTGAAAATTAACATGCTAAATGACTGATTTGCTGAATTTATTACATTTACCAATTTCCTTTAAAAAGGCTTTTTAGGGCTGGGTGTGGTGGCTGATGCCTGTAATACCAGCACTTTGGGAGGTCGAGGTGGGCAGATCACGAGGTCAAGAGATCGAGACCATCCTGGCCAACATGGTGAAACCCTGTCTCTACTAAAAATACAAAAATTAGCCAGGTGTGGTGGCATGCTCCTGTAGTCCCAGCTACTTGGGATGCTGAGGCAGAAGAATTGCTTGAACCAAGGAGGCAGAGGTTGCAGTGAGCTGAGATTGCTCCACTGCACTCCAGCCTGGCGACAGAACGAGACTCCATCTCAAAAAAAAAAAAGAGGCTTTTTGAAGAGTATTTGAAAATTTAAAGCAATCTGTATAGCAGCAAGCCTTTTTGTTGTTGTTTTTTAAGAAGCAGGATCTTCCTCTGTCACTCAGGCTGGAGTGCAGCGGTGCAATCATAGCTCACTGCAGCCTCAAACTCCTGGACTCAAGTGATCCTCCCACTTCAGCCTCCTCAGTAGCTGCGACTACAGTTGCATGCCATCACACTCAGCTAACTTTTTCATTTTTGTAGACACAGGGTCTTACTATGCTGCCCAGGTTGGTCTCAAACTCCTGGCCTCCAGCAACCCTGCCTTGGCCTCCCAAAGTGCTAGAGTGCTAGGATTACAGGCATGAGCCATTGCATCTGGCCCAGTTTTTTAAAAGGAAGTTTCAATGTGCTCACTCTGTTGGCTCTTTACAGGCATCAAGCACTAACCCCAAGCCCAGGGGCTGCTCAGGCTTAAGCTAGGGTCAGACTGATGGCTGTGTAGGCCCCACCAGCTAGGAAGTGCTGTGGTCCTGAAGCCTCAGTCAGGCCATCTTCCTTCTGTGCATTTTGGGGCCACCGTGAGGAAGCTAGTTGGGAAAACTGGGGAGGTCCTGTGAGAAGCCTGGAGCCTGAGAGGCTGCCCAGGTCCGAGAGCTCCATGCCACCTCCTGTTTTTGAAACTCAGCAAAATGGCTCAGCCCATAGTGGGAGACTCAGGCTGGAAGGGGCACAGAGGGATTCCTCCCTCGCCATAGGGTTGTCTCTGCCTTCAGGAAGGGGCTTGGACTGCATGGACAAAGGTTACCCATTGAGGACATGAGGTTTTCAGAAACAATGATACCAGGATGGACATGAGGGCCCAGAAAAATAGACCCCAGAAAGGAAGAGGTAAAGAGGGCTGGTGCCCACCCCGTCCAGTGGCTCAATCAGAGGAGCCTCAGATCCATGGTCTTGTTCCTTGTGATTATATCCGTTAGCCACAGCTGCATAACAACCCACTCCCAATTTTAGTGACCCAAAGCAATAAGTATTTATTGTTTTCCATGAGTCTACAGGTCAGCTGCATATTTCTTCTAGTCTTGGCTGGACTCATTCATTCTTCTAAGATTTGGATAGGCAGCTCTACTGATCTTGTCTGGGGTGTCTCATATTTTTGGTGTCTGTGAGTCTAGAATGGTCGCAGAGACAACTGGCCTCTCCTCCTTGTGGTCTTTCATGCTCCACGCAGGTGAGCCCAGACTGTTCATGTGGTATCTGCAGAGTTCCACTTATATAAATGGAAGCACATAAGACCTCTTGAGGTTCAGGCTCTGAACTTCCCACCTTTATCTCTACCACCTTCATTCTGGCCAAAGCAAGTTGCAAGGTCAGTCTAGATTTTAAGAGCAGGCAAATAGACTCCATATCACGATGGGAGAAACTGCAAAGGAGAGACGGAGAATTGCAGTCATATTTGCAATCAGTCAACGGCAAAATTTACTGTAGGAGTCAGAGAAGACAGTCTTGGGATCTGAGGCGAAGAAAGGAGGTAGAGGGGGATCAGGGGTCAGGAAATCATGTGTCTCCATCAGAAATGCTGATGGAAAATTCTCATGACACAGTATTAATGGAAAAGGGTAGGTTACGCTGTATATTAGTAGGATTATCACTATGGGGAGATCATAGCACTTTCCAATAGAAAAAAAAAACAGAAAAACATACCAATATTAGCACTTATTTGTGATTAAGACATGAGTGGATGGATGAATTATAATTAAATTTATTTTTTTGTATAGCTAGTGCTTATATAGCAATTATTAGGTGTGCCACTTATACCTGCTAACGCATTTGGTCCTTACAATAATCCTAAAAGTTAGCCAATATTAGTATTCTCACTTCTACAAATGAGGGACAGAAGCACAGAAAAGTTAAGTAACTTGTTGAAGGTCCCACAGCTACTAAGTAAATGATAGGGCCAGGCTTTGAACTCAGATAATCTGGCTCACTCTAGATTTCATAATCTTAATTACCACCACATTGCATATAGTAATAATCTGAAAACAGAAGGAGAAAGAATAATCTCATGACATAACTAAGTAACCCTTCTCATTCGTGTATTCTTTGTTTTTTGTACAAACATGTTTACTTGGTTTTATTTTTAATTAATTGTATCTCATTTAAAAATTTTTAAATTTAAGTCAGAAGTATTTTTCTTCTTGTTGCTACTCAGTCATCATAATCACTGGGTTTTGTCCCCATGAAACATTTTCATCATCATAAATTATCATTAATTGTTATTTTATTATTATTTATTTATTTTTTTATTTATTTTGAGACAAGGGTTTACTCTGTCACCCAGGCTATAGTACAGTGGCTCAATCATGGCTGACCACAGCCTCAACCTCCCAGGCTCAGGTGATCCTCCCACCTCAGCCTCCTGAGTAGCAGGGACCACAAGTGTGCGCCACCATGCCCAGCAAAATTTTGTATTTTTGGTAGAGATGGGTTTCGCCATGTTGCCCAGGCTGCTCTTGAACCCCTGGGCTCAAGTGATCTGCCCAACTCAGCCTCCCAAAGTGCTAGGATTACAGGTGTGGGCCGCTGCCCTGGCCAAATTATCATTAAAAATTAACAATTTTTCTATTATAAGATATTCAGATTGTTTCTATACATTTTTTTTCTGCAGTTAAAAACAAAACTATGGGCCAGGCATAATGGCTCATGCTGTAATCCCAGTACTTTGGGAGGCTAAGGCAGGCGGATAGCTTGAGGTCAGGAATTCGAGACCAACCTGGGCAACATAACGAGACTGCCCCCTACCCCCACCAATCTCTCTTAATAAGAAAAATAACTATAAAGAATAGTTGAATGCATGCAGTTTTTTCTTTCTTGTGGATTATTCCTCCCATAAATGGGACTGGTGTGTCAAAAAGATGCAAATGTAGTTTTGGGACACATTGCCTGGCATGTGCTGCCTGGAGGAAGACAGCCGGGGGCCCAAGGGCCTGCACATCCATGTGCAGACCCTCCTACCAGAGTCATTAGAAACAGGCCTCCCAGACCCAAGGCAGCTCAGGTAGCTTTCACTTAAGATCAGCCACCTTCTCTTCCTCTTCTGCCGATCAGTTAGATTCCCCCTGATGGGACTGAAATAATCTGGGCTGGTCATGTTTACCATGAAAAGCCCCTTCTGGGCCTCCAGGGAAAAGGATAAGACCTAATTCTTGCTTTGATTTTTTTTTTTTAATTGTGTTTGAAAATGCATCCTGGCTGGGCGCGGTGGCTCACGCCTATAATCCCAGCACTTTGGGAGGCCAAGGCAGGTGGATTATGAGGTCAAGAGATCAAGACCATCCTGGTCAACATGGTGAAACTCTGTCTCTACTAAAAATACAAAAATTAGCTGGGCATGGTGGCGTGTGCCTGTAGTCCCAGCTACTCAGGAGGCTGAGGCCAGAGAATTGCTTGAACCCTGGAGGCGGAGGTTGCAGTGAGCCAAGATCACGCCATTGCACTCCAGCCTGGGTAACAAGAGTGAAACTCCATCTCAAAGAGAAAAAAAAAGTCAAGACCCATTGGCGTGCTGTATTCAGGAGACCCCTCTCACATGCAAAGACTCACACAGATGCAAAATAAAGGGATGGAAGAAGATTTTACCAGGCAAACGAAGAGCAAAAAAAGTAGGGGTAGCAATCCTAGTCTCTGATAAAACGGACTTAAAACCAACAAAGATCAAAAGACACAAAGAAGGGTATTATATAATGGTAAAAGGATCGATGCAACAAGAAGAGCTAATTATCCTAAACATTTATGCACCCAACACAGGAGCACCCAGATACATAAAGCAAGTTCTTAAAGATGTACAAAGAGACTTAGACTCCCACACAATAATAGTGGGAGACTTTAACACTCCACTGACAATATTGGACAGATCAACGAGACAGAAAGTCAACAAGGATATCCAGGACGTGAACGCAGATTTGGACCAAGCGGACCTAATAGACATTTACAGGACACTCCAGCCCAAATCCACAGAATACACATTCTTCTCAGCACCACACTGCACTTACTCCAAAACTGACCACATAATTGGAAGTAAATCACTCCTCAGCAAACACAAAAGAATGGAAATCATAACAAACAGTCTCTCAGACTACAGCGCAATCAAATTAGAACTCAGGATTAAGAAAGCACTCAAAACCACATAATTACATGGAAACTGAACAACTTGCTCCTGAATGACGAATGGATAAACAATGAAATGAAGGCAGAAATAAAAATGTTCTTTGAAACCAACAAGAATGAAGACTCAACGTACCAGATCCTATGGGACCATTTAAAGCAATGTCAAGAGGGAAATTTATAGCAATAAATGCCCACATGAGAAACAAGGAAAGATCTAAAATCGACACCCTATCATCAAAATGAAAGAGCTAGAGGAGGAAGATCAAAAAAACTCAAAAGCAAGCAGAAAACAACAAATGACTAAGATCAGAGCAGAACCGAAGGAGAGACACAAAAAAACCCTTCAAAAAATCAATAAATCCAGGAGCTGGTTTTTTGAAAAGCTCAACAAAATAGACTGCTAGCTAGACTAATAAAAAAGAAAAGAAAGAAGAATCAAATAGCTGCAATAAAAAATGATAAAGGGGAGATCACCACCGATTCCTCGGAAATACAAACTACCATCAGAGATTACTACAAACAACTCTATGCACATAAACCAGTAAATCTGGAAGAAATGGGTAAATTCCTGGACACTTGCGCACTCCCAAGACTAAGCCAAGAAGAAGCTGAAACCCTGAATAGACCAATAACAAGGTCTGAAGTCAAGGCAGCAATTAATAGCCTACTGACCAAAAAAAGTCCAGGTCCAGATGGGTTCACAGATGAATTCTAGCAGACATACAAAGAGGAGTTGGTACCATTCTTGTTGAAACTATTCCAAACAATACAAAAGGAGGGAATCCTCCCTAACTCTTTATAAGAGACCAACATCATCCTGATAGCAAAATCTGGCAGAGACACAACTAAAAAAGAAAACTATAGGCCAATATCCATGATGAACACTGATGCAAAAATCTTCAATAAAATACTGGCAAACTGAATCCAACAGCACATCAAAAAGCTTATCCACTACAATCAAGTAGGCTTCATCCTGGGGATGAAAGGCTGGTTCATCATACACAAATCTATAAACATAATTCACCACATAAACAGAACCAAAGACAAAAACCACATGATTATCTGAATAGATGCAGAAAAGGCCTCCGACAAAATTCAACAGCCCTTTAAGCAAAAAAATCTCAATAAACTAGGTATTGATGGAACATATCTCAAAACAATAAAAGCTATTTACGACAAACCCACAGCCAATATCATACTGAATGGGCAAAAATTAGAAGCATTCCCTTTAAAAACTGGCACTAGACAAGGATGCCCTCTCTCACCACTCCTATTCAATATAGTGTTGGAAGTTCTAGC
>CAUYLG010040485.1:0-51692 GCA_963573385.1 Cacajao melanocephalus
TTGCCCGGGAATCTCCTCGCCTGGCTCCCTGTTTCAGACCCCTTTTTAATTGGATGAATGGGCGATTCTGCCTTCCCGAAGCTCCACTTGCCAGCTAGAAGGGAGACCCAGACTAGTGTATTTTGTACGGAGAACTGCCACCCCGGGGCGCTGGCAAAACCGCCGCGCTGGCCAAAAGAGCCGCACTGGTGACCCGTAGGGCTCCTCCGCCTGGGAATCTCCTAGTCTGTGGGCAATAAAAATCCGTCTGTAAATGCGGCGTCCACTCACCCTCTGCACTTTCACTGGGAGCTGCAATCCTGAGCTGTTCCTAATCGGCCATCTTGGATCCAGTCTCCCTTAAAATTTTTGAGACTTGTTTCGTGGCCCATCATATGGTCTGTACTGGAGAATGTTTCATGTGCTGACAAGAATGTATTTCTGTAGCTGTTAGATAAAATTGTTCTGTAAATGTTTGTTAGGTTCATCTAAACTGCAGTTTAAATCCAGTGTTTGTTAATTTTCTGTCTCAATGGTCTAATACCAATAGTGGGCTGCTGAAGTTCCCATATATTATTTTATTTTATTATCATTATTTTTTGAGATAGTTCTTACTCTGTAACCCAGGCTAGAGTGCAGTGGTGTGATTTAGGCTTACTGCAATCTCCGCCTTCTGGGTTGAAGCAATTCTCATGCCTCAGCTACCTCAGTAGTTGGGGTTACAGGTGTGTGCCACCACGCTGAGCTAATTTTTGTATTTTTAATAGAGACAGGGTTTGACCATGTTGGCCAGGCTGATCTTGAACTCCTTGCCTTAAGTGATCTGCCTCCCTCGGCCTCTCAAAATGCTGGAATTACAGGCATGAGCCACTGTGCCTGGCCCCAAATATTATTGTATTGGAGTCTGCCTCTCCTTTTAGATCTAATAATATATTTATATATTTGGGTGCTCTAGTGTTGGGTGCATATATATTTAGAATTGTTACATCTTCCTGCTGAATTGATCTCTTTATCATTTTATAATGATTTTCTTTGTTTCTTTTTATTACTTTTGACTTAAAAGTCTGTTTTATCTGATACAGTTATTGCGACTTTTCAGTTTTTGTTCTGTTTGCCTGAAATTCCTTTTTCCATGTCTTTAAGTCTATGTGTCTTTCAAAGAAAGATTTTGTAGGTAGCATATAGTTGGGTCATGTTTTTAAATCCATTCAGCCAGTCTGGATCTTTTAAGTGGAAAAGGTGATTATTGAGATGTTTGTGTGTGTGCGCGTGTGTGTGTATACACATGCATACCTCCACAGAAATGTGTATGTATATGTATGTATATATGTATGTATATGTGTGTGCGTATGTATATATATATATGTGTTTTTTTTTTAATATAGATATGTGAGGTCATACTCCTGTCCTTAATTATTTTCTGGTTGTTTTGTATATCCTTTGTTGTTTTCTTTCTCTGTCATTGCAGGTTGGTGGTTTTCTGTAGTATTAACATTTGAATCTCTTCTAATTTATGTGTTTGCTCTACTAGGGAGTTTTATTCTTTTGTGTTTTCATGATGGTAGACAGTCCTTTTGCTTTCAAGTGTAGGACACTCTTAAGCATTTTTTGTAGGACCCGTGTGGTGTTGATGAATTATCCCAGTTTTTGCTCATCTAGTAAAGACTTTTTCTCCATCCTTTCTGAATGTTAACTTTGCTGGGTGTAATCGTCTTGACAGGCAAGTTTCTTTTTTTTTCCCCCAGTTCCTTAAATATATCATCTCATTCTCTCCTGTCCCATGAGATTTTTGCTGAGAAATTCACTGTTAGTTGATGGAGGTTTTATTTAATTGGCTAGGTTTCTTTCTTTTGATGTTTTTAGAATTCTCTCTTTGTCTTCGACTTTCAACAGTTTGATTATAATGTGCTATGAAGACCTTTTGAATTGTATCTCTTTGAGGATATATGAACTTCATGTCTCTGTATGGTTAAATCTCTTGCTATATGTTGGAAATTTTCAGCCATTACTTTGTTATTTTCTGTTCCTTTGACTTCTTGTTGCTTTCTGGAACACCAAAAGTTCAAATAGATCACTTTATGATGTCCAATATGTCATGAAGGCTTTGTTCATTCTTATTTATTCTTGTTTTGCTTTCTGAGTTATTTCAGAAATCTGAAATATATTCTTCTGCTTGATTTAATCTATTGCTGAAGGACTCGAATGTATTTTTTATTCCACTTAGTGAATTATCCAGTTTGAGGATTTCTCTTTGGTTCCTTTTTTATGATATCTATCTCTTTGGTGAATTTTTCATTCATATCTTGAATTGTTTTTGTGATTTCTTTGTATTTTTGTGTTCTCTATCTCACTGAGTGTCTTTAGTATTATTTTGAATCCTGTTTCTGGCATCGCATAATTTTTTTTTTTAACATTGTGCTTTAGGTTCTGGGGTACATGTGCAGATCATGCAGGATTGTTGCATAAGTATATACATGGCAAGATGGTTTGCTGTCTCCATCCCCCCGTCACCTGTATCTGGCATTTCTCCCCATGTTATCTCTCCCTAGCCTCCCCACCCCCCACTGTTCCTCCCCTACCCCACTGAACAGACCCCAGTGTGTGATGCTCCCCTCTCTGTGTCCATGCTTTCTCATTGTTCAACACCCGCCTATGAGAGAGAACATGCGGTGTTTGATTTTTTGTTCTTGTGTCAGTTTGCTGAGAATTATGGTTTCCAGATTCATCCATGTCACTACAGAGGACATGAACTCATCATTTTTTATGGCTGCATAGTATTCCATGGTGGATATGTGCCACATTTTCCTTGTCCAGTCTGTCAGTGGGCATTTGGGTTGGTTCAGAGTCTTTGCTATTGTGAACAGTGCTGCAGTGAACATATGTGTCCATGTGTCTTTATAATAGAACAATTTATAATCCTTTGGGTATATACCCAGTAATGGGATTGCTGGGTCATATGGAATTTCTATTTCTACGTCCTTCAGGAATGGCCACACTGTCTTCCACAATGGTTGAACTAATTTACACTCCCACCAACAATGTAAAAGTGTTCCTATTTCTCCACATCCTCTCCAGCATCTGTTGTCTCCAGATTTTTTAATGACCGCCATATTAACTGGCGTGAGATGGTATCTCAATGTCGTTTTGATTTGCATTTCTCTAATGACTGGTGATGATGAACATTTTTTCATGTTTGTTGGCCTCATATATGTCTTCTTTTGAAAAGTGTCTGTTGACATCCTTCGCCCACTTTTGAATGGGTTTGTTTTTTTAATTGTATCTGTTTTAGTTCTTTGTAGATTCTGAATATTATCCCTTTGTCAGATGGGTATATTGCAAAAAATTTTTTCCCATTCTGTTGATTGCCAGTTCGCTCTGATGATTGTTTCTTTTCTTGTACAAAAGCTCTGGAGTTTAATTAGATCCCATTTGTCTATTTTGGCTTTTGTTGCCAGTGTTTCTCCTGTGTTAGTTGTGAAGTTCTTGCCTATGCCTATGTCCTGAATGGTTTTGCATAGGTTTTCTTCTAGGGTTTTTATAGCGTTGGGTCTTATGTTTAAGTCTTTAATCCATCTGGAGTTAATTTTAGCATAAGGTATCAGGAAGGGGTCCAGTTTCTGCTTTCTGCACATGGCTAGCCAGTTTTCCCAACATCATTTATCGAACAGGGAATTCTTTCCCCATTGCTTGTTTTTGTGAGATTTGTCAAACATCAGATGGTTGTAGATGTGTGGTGTTGCCTCCAAGGCCTCTGTTCTGTTCCATTGGTCTATATCTCTGTTTCGGTACCAGTACCATGCTGTTTTGATTACTGTAGCCTTGTAGTATAGTTTGAAGGCAGGTAGTGTGATGCCTCCAGCTTTGTTCTTTTTGCTTAGAATTGACTTGGCTATGTGGGCTCTGTTTTGGTTCCATATGAAGTTTAAGGTGGATTTTTCCAGTTCTTTGAAGAAGGTCATTGGTAACTTGATGGGGATAGCATTAAATCTATAAATTACTTTGGGCAGTATGGCCATTTTCACGATACTGATTCTTCCTAACCATGAGCATGGAATGTTTCTCCATCTGTTTGTGTCCTCTCTTATTTTGTTGAGCAGTGGTTTGTAGTTCTCCTTAAAGAGATCCTTTACATTCTTTGTTACTTGTATTCCTAGGTATTTTATTCTCTTTGTAGCAATTGTGAATGGGAGGGAGTTGGCTCTCTGTTAGTCTGTTATTGGTGTATAGGAATGCTTGTGATTTCTCCACATTGATTTTGTATCCTGAGATGTTGCTGAAGTTGCTTATCAGTTTCTGGAGATTTTGGGCTCAGATGATGGGGTCTTCTAAATAAACAATCATGTCATCTGCAAATAGAGACAATTTGATTTCCTCCTTTCCTAATTGAATACTCTTTGTTTCTTTTTCTTGCCCGATTACTCTGGGTAGAACTTCTAATACTATGTTAAATTGGAATGGTGAGAGAGGGCATCCTTGTCTAGTGCCAGATTTCAAAGGGAATGCTTCCAGTTTGTGCCTGTTCAGTATGATGGCTGTGGGTTTGTCATAAATAGCTTTTATTATTTTGAGATAGGTTCCATTGATACCTAGTTTATTGAGAGTTTTTAGCATTAAGGACTGTTGAATTTTGTTGAAGGTCTTCTCTGCATCTATTGAGATAATCATATGGTTTTTGTGTTTGATTCTATTTATGGGTGGATTACATTTATAGACTTGAGTATTTTGAAGCAGCCTTGCATCCCTGGGATGAAACCTACTTGATCGTGATGGATAAGCTTTTTAATGTGCTGTTGCAATTCGTTTGCCAGTATTTTATTGAAGATTTTTGCATCTGTGTTCATCGATGATATTGGCCTGAAGTTTTTTTACTGTTGAATGTCTGCCAGGTTTTGGTATCAGGATTATGTTGGTCTCATAAAATGATTTGGGAAGGATTCCTTCTTTTTTTATTGTTTGGAATAGTTTCAGAAGGAGTACCAGCTCCTCTTTGTACGTCTGGTAGAATTTGTCTGTGAACCTGTCTGGACCTGGACTTTTTTTGGTTGGTAGGCTATTAATTGCTGCCTCAAGTTCAGCCCTTGTTATTGGTCCATTCAGGGTTTCAGCTTCTTCCTGGTTTACGCTTGGGTGGGTGCCAGTGTCCCAGAATTTATCCATTTCTTCTGGGTTTACTGGTTTATGTGCATAGCGTTGTTTGTAGTAATCTCTGATGGTGGTTTGTATTTCTGTGGAATCTGTGGTTGTACCCCTTTATCTTTTTTTTTATTGCATGTATCTTTTTCTTCTTTCTTATCTTTTTTATTAATCTTGGTAGCAGTCTGTTTTGTTGACCTTTCCAAAATCCAGCTCCTGGATTTATTGATTTTTTTGAAGGGTTTTTTGTGTCTCTATCTCCTTCAGTTCTGCCCTAATCGTAGTTATTTCTTGTCTTCTGCTAGCTTTTGAGTTTTTTGGATCTTACTCGTGTAGTTCTTTCAATTTTGATAATAGGGTGTCGATTTTAGATCTTTCCTCGCTTCTCATGTGAGCATACATTGCTATAAATTTCCATCTAGACACTGCATTAAATGTGTGCCGCAGATTCTGGTGCACTCTGTCCTCTTTCTCGTTGGTTTTGAAGAACATCTTTATTTCTGCCTTCATTTCATTGTTTATCCAGTCAACATTCGGGAGCCAGTTGTTCAGTTCCATGAAGTTGTGCGATTCTGAGTTAGTTTCTTAATCCTGAGTTCTAATTTGATTGCACTGTTGTCTGAGAGACTGTTTGTTATGACTTCCATTCTTTTGCATTTACTGAGGAGTGATTTACTTCCAATTATGTGGTCAGTTTTAGAGTAGATGTGATGTGGTGGTGAAAAGAATGTACATTCTGTGGATTTGGGGTGGAGAGTTTCGTAGATGTCTGTTAGGTCCGCTTGGTTCAGATCTGAGTTCAAGTCCTGAATATGCTTGTTAGTTTTCTGTCTTGTTGATCTAATATTGACAGTGTAGTGTTAAAGTCTCCCACTATTATTGTGTGGGAGTCTAAGTCTCTAGGTTGTTAAGAACTTGCTTTACGTATCTGGGTGCTCCTCTATTGAGTGCATATGTAAGACCGATAGCCTCGCTGGGAGCCAGATGGACAATACCCACCCCCTCCGCACCTGATAACACTGTTATCAGGAGGCCAGACGTCCTACTCAACGCCTGCCTTCTCCATGTGGGCTCCCCACACCCACTCCTGCATTCCAACCCCAGCCCCACACTCAGCACTAAATCATGCTCTCAGCCCAAAATTCAAAAATCCCGCTGAGAGCCTAACCAATGGCAGCTCGCCAAGTCTGGGTCCAGTCTCTCTCTCTCCGGCCAATACAGGTGCCTATGCTTTGTTTCCTCACCAATCAATCTATTACCTTCTCCTGCCCACCTATCGATAGCCCCACTGGGCTACCAATGACAGCTTGCCAAGTCCAGGTCCAGTCTCTCTATGACCAATGCAGTTGCCCATGCTTTGTTTCCCCACTGACTAATCTATTGTCCTCACCCCCTATAAAATCCCACGCCCAGAATGGCCAGGCGCGACTTCTCTGGCTCCTCTCTCTCTCCCTCCCCCGGGACCACAGAACCTCGCCCAGGAGCTAAATAAACTGGAATTTAATTTATCTCGTGCTGGCCTTAGTTTCCTCATTTTAAACTCGGCAATAACCTTGCAAGAATAACCTTTCAGCATATATATTTAGGATTGTTAGCTGTTCTTGTTGCATTGATCCTTTTACCATTATGTAATGCCCTTCTTTGTCTCTCTTGATCTTTGTTGATTTAAAGTCCATTTTATCAGAAACTAGAATTGCAACTCCCACTTTTTTGGTTGTGTATTTGCTTGTTAAATCATCTTCCATCCCTTTATTTTGAACCTATGTGTGTCCTTGCATGTAAGATGGGTTTTCTGAATACAGCACACCAATGGGTCTTGACTTGTTATTCAATTTGCCAGTCTGTGTCTTTTGATTGGGGCATGTAACTCATTTACATTTAAGGTTAATCTTGTTATATGTGAATGTGATCCTGCCATTTTGATGCTAGCTGGTTGTTTTGCCCGTTATTTGACACAGTTTCTTCATTGTATCAGTGCTCTTTACCATTTGGTATGTTTTTGAAGTGGCTGGTACTGGTTGTTCTTTCCATGTTTAGTGCTTCTTTGAGGAGCTCTTGTAAGGCAGGCCTGGTGGTGATGAAATCTCTCAGCAATTGCTTGTCTGTAAAGGATTTTATTTCTCCTTCACTTATGAAGCTTAATTTGGCTTGATATGAAATTCTAGGTTGAAAGTTCTTTTCTTTAAGGATGTTGAATATTGGCCCCCACTCTATCTTTTGGCTCGTAGGGTTTCTGCCGAGACATTTGCTGTGCGTCTAATGCACTTCCCTTTGTGGGTGACCCGACCTTACTCTCTGGTTTCCCTTAGCATTTTTTGCTTCATTTTAATGTTAGTGAATCCGATGATTATGTGCCTTGGGTTGCTATTCTTGAGAAATATCTTTGTAGTGTTCTCTGTATTTCCTGGACTTCCATGTTGGCCTGCCTTACTAGGTTGGGGAAGTTCTCCTGGATGATATCCTGAAGAGTGTTTTCCAGCTTGGATTCATTTTCCCCATCACATTCAGGTACACCTATTAAACGTAGATTAGGTCTTTTCATGTAATCACATATTTCTTGGGGGCTTTGTTCATTTCTTTTCACTTTTTTTTCTCTAATCTTGCCTTCTCATTTTATTTCATTGAGTTGATCTTCAATCTCTGATATCCTTTCTTCTGCTTGGTAGATTCGGCTATTGAAACTTGTGTATGCTTTGCAAAGTTCTGGTGCTGGGTTTTTCAGCTCCAGCAAGTCATTTATTTTCTTCTCTAAGCTGGTTATTCTAGTTAGCATTTTGTCTAATCTTTTTTCAAGGTTCTTAGTTTCTTTGCATTTGTTTAGAACATGTTCTTTTAGCTCAGAAAAGTTTATTACCTACCTTCTGAAGCCGTTTCTGTCAATTCATCAGACTCATTCTCCACCCAGCTTTGTTCCCTTGCTGGTGAGGAGTTGTGATCCCTTCGAGGAGGAGAGGTGTTTTCTTCCATTTTGCACTGGTTTCTTCCCATATTTGTGGATTTATCTACCTGTGTTCTTTGTAGTTAGTGACTTTCGAATGGGGTCTCTGAGTGGATGACCTTTTTGTTGATTTTGAAGCTATTTCTTTCTGGTTTTTAGTTTTCCTTCTAACAAGCCCCTCTGCTGCAGGTCCACTCCAGACCCTACTTGCCTGGGAATCACCCACTGGGGCTGCAGAACAGTAAGGGTTGCTGCCAGTGTCTTCTGTTATCTTCATCTCAGAAGAGTACCCGCCAGATGTCAGCTGGAGCTCTCCTTTATGGGTTGCCTCTTTGGAGATACAGGGGTCAGGGAGCTGCTTGAGGAGACAGTCTGTCCCTTATCAGAGCTCAAATGCTGTGCTGGGAGCTCCCTTGTTCCATTTAGAACTGCTGGGCAGGTGCGTTTAAGTCTGCTGCAGTGGAACCCATAACTACCTCTTTTCCCAGGTGCTCTGTCCTGGGAAGGTGGGGCTTTATTTATAAGTTTCTGACGTGCTGCTGCCTTTTTTCACAGATGCCCTGCCTAGCAACGACATAGTCTAGTTACAGTGTACCAGCAGAGGTGTTACTGAGCTGCCACAGGCTCTGCCCAGCTGCAATGTAAAGTTCCTTGCAGTTTTGTTTACTAACTGCCTCTGTGTGGCTGTCTGCCTCAGTAATGGCGGACAACCTTGGTAATGGCGGACTTTCTCAGTAACGGCGTACTGTGTCGGTAATGGCGGACTGCGTCGGTAATGGTGGACTGCGTCGGTAATGGCAGACGCCCTTCCCGCCACAGAGCTGGATCGTCCCTGATCCAGCTGTGCTTCCTGGGAAACCCTCAAACCAGAGCGTTTCAGATTGCTGGTCTTTGTGGGGTTGGGACCTACCAAGCCAGATCACCTGCCTCCCTGCTTTCAGCCCCCTTTTTTTTCAGCTGAATGGGCAGCTCTGTCTCCTAGGTGTTCCAGGCATCAGTTGAAACGGCCACCCAGATTTGTGTAAGTTTTTGTGTGGAAACCCGCAGCAATAGCTGAAACAGTCATGCTGGAAACTCATGGTGCTTTTTGGCCCAGGAATATCCTGGTCTGTGGGCAGTAAAAACTGCGGGGGAAGCACAGTATCTGAACTGGAGTGCTGGGATGGATGGAAAAGTCCCCATGGCCTCCTTTGGGTAGGGAAGGGGGTCTTCTGGGGATTACACTTCCTGGGTGAGGCATCACCCTACCCTGCTTTGGCTTTCCCTTCTTGGGCTACACCCACTGTGCAAACAACCCCATTTTCATGCACCTGGTACCTCATTTGCAAATGTGGCAATCACTCACTCTCTGTGTTGCTCTCCCTGAGAACTTCATTCTAGAGCTGTTTCTATTTGGCCATCCTGGATCCACTGATTTCTTTTTTATTAGAATCTGTTGATGGAGAATTATTGTGTTTCTTTGGAGATGTCATAATTTCTTCCTTTTTCACATTACTTGTGTGCTTACGTGTTGATGTCCATATCTCTGGTGTAACAGTTGCTTCTTCCAGTTTTTTAGATTGGCTTTCACAGGGGTAGACTTTTTCCTGAAGATATATCTGTGGTGTTGGTTGGATAGGGTACTTTGCCTTTGATTCTGGGTGTGTGCAGTGGTGTATTTTCCGTATGACTTTTTAAGCCATACGTAGCATTAGGGGTGTCTGTGATTTCCTCAGTGGTTTAGGGTTCAATTGCTAATGGAGGCTGTGGTGAAGTTTTCCTGAGCAGTGGGATGCCAGGTAGGCCAGTTCTTGGGCACCAGTGGTGGCAGCAGCAGGTTGGATGCCTGTTCTTGGGCCCCAGGGTACACAGGCACAGTGTTAGCAGTTTTAATTAGGTTGATTCTTAGGCCTCCAGGTGGCTTGCTCAGGTGCTGGTGGTTGCAGTGGATGACCAGCTGAGTGGGTAGGTCCTTGGGTCCCTGAGCAGTGCATGTGTTATGGGTGATGACAGTAGTTGTGGTGGTAGCATCAGGCTTGGTGGGCCCACTCTCAGGCTTCCCTGGAGGAGTGTACATGTGTGAGTGGCAGACAGGGTGAGGCAATCTCTATGTCCCAATCTCTGTGGTTGGGCCGAGGGAATGTGTGGTACCAGGCCAGGTGGGCCTGTCTTCAGGTCCCCTGGTAGAGTGCTCAGGTAGCAGCAGTGAGTAGAGAAAGGCTATCCTCAGGGCATGTACATGTCTTCTGTGGCCCTGCTGCTAGAGCGGATGGGGTTGCTGTTGGTGTGCCTCACACCAGAGGCAGGGTGGGGCAAGTATAATGTGCTTTGCTCTAGGGAATGGGATTGCTGTCACTGTTAGTAGCCTCACACCAGAGGCAGGGGTGGGGCAGGTATAAGGTGCTTTGCCCCAGGCAGTGTCAGGAACATTGATGCTGCCATGCTGGGAGATTCTGTCCTCAGGACATGTGCAAGTGTGCTGCCATCTTGCTGTTTGTCAGGGTGGGGTTGCTGTTAGTGGCAGCAGCCACAGGCTGGCAGGATTTAGGCTCTCAGAAGTGTGTGCTTTGGCTTCTTTTGTCCTTATGATAGCGTCCCTAGTGTACCCTCCTCAGTGCATTGCACTCGCTCGTTCGCCCCAGTGTTCGATACTATATTTGCTTTAATACGAGGGAACCTGTCACTTGGCTGAGTCCAAGTGGCATTGCATCACTGTAGCCCCCCAGGTGGATGCAGGGGATGTTAGTAGGGCTTTAGTGATGTGGAAATTCAGGGACTCTTGTGCTCAAGGCCAGGATGCAGTTTGATGAGAGCTAGACTCAAAATGACACCATGCTGTAGCTGTTTAGGTCTCATCTAGATTGTGTAGGAGCCAGTGTGAGCTCGCTCTCTGGATCAGTGTCATCACGTGGTCTCTAAGCTCTCTGTGCTAGTCTCTTGACCCCCTCTCTTCTAGCTAGGATTGCAGGTGTTCGTTGTGGGAATGTGGGCTGCTAGGTATCTCTCACTTACCGTTCCCCTACGCTGGAGATCTACTCTGTACTCCAAGTCAGCGCTAAGCAGGAAGCCTCGCTTCCCTCTCTTTCTTTGCTTTAGGTGTTTCCTGTCACTTCTCTGCTAAATTCCAGTGTTTTGTCTTTGATGTTCTATTGAAAGTGTCACTATCTACTCCCTATTTGGGTTTTTCTTTGTGAAGGAGGCAGGTGCTGATGCTTCTAGTCATCCATCTGGAAGCCCCTCCTCTGTTTTTGCTTTTGTTGCCTGTGCTTTTCAGGTCTTCAAAAAAGTCCTTGCCCAGACCAAGGTGATGAATTATTTCCTTTGTGTTTTCTTCCAGCAGTTTCGTAGTTTTGGATCTTAAATTTAAGTCTTTAATCTTTTTTTTTTTTTTTAATTGAGACAGAGTCTCACTCTCTCACCCAGTCTTGAGTGCAGTGGTGTGATCTCAGCTCACTTCAACCTGTGCCTCTCAGGTTCAAGTGATTCTCCTGCCTCAGCTTCCCAAGTAATTGAGATTGCAGGTACGCGCCAGCATGCCCAGCTAAATTTTGTATTTTTTTTTTTTTTTTTTTTAGGGAAGGTGGAGTTTTGCCTTGTTGGCCAGGTTGGTCTTGAACTCTGGACCTCAAGTGATCTGGCCACCTCAGCCTGCCAAAGTATGGGATTACAGGCGTGAACCACCGCATCTAGCCTTTTTAATCTATTTTAAATTAAGGTTTATAGTGAGATAAAGGTCTAATTTTATTCTTTTTTATGTGGCTATCAAGATTTCCCAGCACTATATATTAGATTATCCTTTCTCCAATATGTGCTCTTGGCACCTGCTTTGAAAATCAGTTGGCTGTAAAAGCATGGATTTATTTCTGGACTCTCTATTTTGACATTGGTTTATTTGCTTTTATTGCCAATACCATGGTGTTTTTTGGTTAATATAGCTTTATGGTATACTTTGAAGTCAGGTAGTGTAATTCCACCAACTTTGTTCTTTTTACTCAAGATCACTTTCTCTATTGGACGTCTTCTGTGGTTCCGTATGAATTTTAGGCTTGTTTTTCCACTGTTGTGAGGCATATTATTGGTATTTTGGCAGGGATTGCATTGAATCTGTAGATCACTTTGGATCATACAGACGTTTTTGTGTTGAATCTGTAGATTACTTTGGATCATTTAACAGTATTAATTCTTCCAATGTATGAACATGGGATACCTTTTCATGTATTGGTGTTTTCTTTATTTCATTACTGTTTTATAGTTTTCATTGTAGATATCTTTTACTTCTTTAGTTAAATGTATTCCTTGGTAATTTTATAGCTATTATAAATGGGATTGTTTTGTTGATTTCTTTTTTCAGCTAATTCACTATTAGTGTATAGAGATATTACTGGTTTTTGTATGTTGATTTTGTATTCTACAACTTTACTGAATTATTTTGTTCTAACACTTTTTTTTGGTGGGATCTTTAGGGTTTTGTGTCTGTAAGATTGTGTTACCTGCAAATAGGGCTCATTTGACTTCCTCTTTCCCATTAATTTGGATTTTGTTTGTTTTGTTTTTGTTTTTTTTCTGGGGGGGTGGGCAGAGTCTTGCTCTGTCACCCAGTCTGAAGTGCAGTGGCACGATCCTGGCTTGCTGCAAACTCTGCGTCTCGGATTCAAGTGATTCTCCTGCCTCAGCCTCCCAACTAGCTGGAACTGCAGGCATGTGCCATAACGCCTGGCTAATTTTTTGTAATTTTAGTAGAGATGAGGTTTCATCATGTTAGCCAAGATGGTCTCCATCTGCTGACCTTGTGATCCACCCGCCTCAGCCTCCCAAAGTGCTGGGATTACAGACGTGAGCCACTTCGCCCAGCTGGATGCTTTTTATACTTTTTTTTTCTCCCTAATTGCTCTGGCCAGGATTTCCAGTACTGTGTTTAATAAAAGTGGTGAAAGAGGTAGTATTCTTATCTTACTCCAGATCTTAGGGGAAAAGATTTCAACTTTTTTTTTTTTTTTTTTTTGAGACAGAGTTTTGCTCTTGTTACCCAGGCTGGAGTGCAATGGCGCGATCTCGGCTCACGGCAACGTCCGCCCCCTGGGTTCAAGCAATTCTCCTGCCTCAGCCTCCCGAGTAGCTGGGACTACAGGCACGCGCCACCATGCCCAGCTAATTTTTGTATTTTTAGTAGAGATGGGGTTTCACCATGTTGAAATTGGTCTCAATCTCTTGACCTCGTGATCCACCCGCCTCAGCCTCCCAAAGTGCTGGGATTATAGGCGTGAGCCACTGCTTTTTATACTTTTTTTTTTTCCTAATTGCTCGGGCCAGGATTTCCAGTACTGTGTTTAATAAAAGTGGTAAAAGGTAGTATTCTTATCTTATTCCAGATCTTAGGGGATAAGATTTCAACTTTTCGTTATTTGGCACAGTGTTAGCTATGGGTTTGTTATATGTGGCTTCTGTTGTGTTGAATTACATTCTTTCTATTCTTAATTTGTTGAGAGTTGTTGTCAAGAATAGATGTTGAATTTTGTTAAACGCTTTTTCTGCCTACTGAAATGATCATAGGGTTTTTGCCTTTTATTCTGTTAATGTGATGTATCGCATTTATTAATTTGCCTATGTTGGACCATCCTTGGATTCCTGGGATCACTCCTACTTGAACGTGGTGAATTGTTGAATTTGGTTTGCTGATATTTTGTTGAGGACTTTGCATCTATGTTCATCAGGTATTTATTTTTGTGAATGTTGACGTCTAATTGTTTGAATGCTATTCATTGCAAAGACTGTCTTTTCTCTGTACTGCCTTCTGTCCTCTGTTAAAGATCAGTTGGCATATATTTTTGTATGTCTATTTCTGGGCTCTCTATTCTGTTCCATTGATTGACTTGTTTATTATTTTGTTAATACCATACTTTCTTGACTACTTTAGCTTTATATGAAGTCTTGAAGTTAGGTAGTGCCAGATTTCCAACATGGTCTTTGCCACCATTAAGTTGTTAGTCTTGGTCTTTTGTCTCTATCAACTTTAGAGTGAGTTTGTTGGCATCCAGAAAATAAATTGCTGGGAATTTGATTGAGATTATATTAAATCTGTATATCAGGTTGGGAAGAACTGACATATTGACAGTATTGAGTCTTTGTATTCATTATATGTCTTTATTTATTTATTTATTTAATTTTTTCGAGACAGTTTATCTCTGTCACCCAGCCTGGAATACAATGTTGCAGTCTCGCTCCGCTCACTGCAACCTCTGCTTCCCAGGTTCAAGCGATTCTCCTGCTTCAACCTCCCCAGTAGCTGGGACTACAGGTGCACACCACCATGTCCTGCTAATTTTCATATTTTTAGTAAAGATGTGGTTTCACTATGTTGGGCAGGCTGGTCTCGAACTCCTGACCTCATGATCCACCTGTCTCAGCCTCCCAAAGTGCTGGGATTACAGGCATGAGCCACTGTGCCTGGCCTGTTTTCATTTATTTAGCTCTTCTTCGATATTGTTCATTAGTGTTTTATAAATTTTTTGTATAGATATATGCATTCTATTACATGGTTTCTTAAAAATTCTTTTTAATTTTTTTGTGTTTTTGAGACAGCATCTTACTCTGTCACTCAGGCTGGAGTGCAGTAATGTAATCTCAGCTCACTGCAGCCTCTGACCCCCAGGCTCAAGCATTGTCCCACTTCAGCCTCCTGAGTAGCTGGGAGTAGAGGTGTGTGCCATCACAACCAGAAAATTTTTGTATTGTTTTGTTTGTAGAGACAAGGTTTCACCATGTTGCCCAGGCTGCAAATATGTGTTTTTAGTTTTTGTTTTTTTGGAGATGGAGTCTTGCTCTTGCTGCCCAGGCTGGAGTACGATGGTGCGGTCTCAGCTCATTGCAACCTCTGCCTCCTGGGTTCAAGTAATTCTCCTGCCTCAGCCTCCCGAGTAGCTGGGATTACTGGTGCCCACCACCATGCCCAGCTAATTTTTGCAATTTTTTAGTAGAGACAGGATTTCATCATGTTGGCCAGGCTGGTCTTTAACTCTTGACCTGAGGTGATTTACCCGCTTTGGCTTCCCAAAGTGCTGGGATTACAGGCATGAGCCACTGTGCCCGGCCTTGTTTTTGTTTTTAAGATGGAGTCTCACTTTGTTGCCCAAGCTGAAGTGCAGTAGCGCAGTCTCAGCTCACTGTAACCCGCACCTCCCGGGTTCACGCAGTTCTCCTGCCTCAGCCTCCTGAGTAGCTGGGACCACAGGTGTGCACCACCACACCTGTCTAATAATTTATATTTTTAGTAGAGATGAGGTTTTACTATGTTGGCCAGGCTGGTCTTGAACTGCTGACCTCAAGTGATCTGCCCATCTTAGCCTCCCAAAGTGTAAGGATTACAGGCATGAGCCACTGCTCCTGGTCTGCAAATGTGTTTATAATAACAAATTCCACTTTTTTATTGCTGGTGTATAGAAAATTTATTGACTTTTGTATGTTAATCTTGGATCCTGTAATCTTGGTATAATCGATTATTCTAGGAGGGCTTTGGGTCAATTCTTTCCAATTTTCTACATAGATGATCATATTATCTATGAGTAAAGACAGTTTTATTTATTCCTTCCCAATCTCTTTACCCTTTATTTCTTTTTGTTGTCTTATTGAATTAGCTGAGACTTCCACTACTCCATTGAAAAGCTGCAGTGATTGGAGACATCCTTGTCTTGTTCCTGATCTTAGTAGGAAAGCTTTGAGCTGTAGGTTTCTTGTAGATGTTCTTTATCGAGTTGAAAAAATTTCTTTCTATTCCTGAGAGTTTTTTTTGAATCATAAATGAGTGTTGTTCTGTAGTTTGCTCAGCAGTTTTTTTTGTTTGTGGTGTTTTTTTTGTTTGTTTTTGAGGTGGAGTCTTGCTTTGTCACCCAGGCTGAAGTGCAGTGGTGTGATCTCGGTTCACTGCAACCTCCGCTTACCGGGTTCAAACAATTCCCCCGAATAGTTGGCATCACATCTGGCTAATTTTTGTATTTTTGCTAGAGACAGGGTTTCACTCTGTTGGCGAGGCTGGTCGCAAACTCCTGACCTCAGGTGATCCGCCCGCCTCGGCCTCGGCAAGTGCTGGGTTTACAAGCGTGAGCCACTGCACCCGGCCTTGTTTAGCATTTTTATCACATGTGTTAGATTCGTTAAGTGCTTTTTCTGCATTTATTGAAATAATCATATGATTTTTCTCTAGCCTGTTGATGTAATGGGTTATATTAATTGATTTTTGAATTTTGAACCAGCCTTACATACCTGGGGTATATTCTACTTGATTATGGTATTTAATTCTTTCTTTGCATTGTTGGATTTAATTTGCTAATATTTTATTGAGAAGTTTTATATCTTTATTCATAAGAGATGTTAATCTGTAGTTTTCTTTTCATATAATATCTTTGTCTGATTTTGATATTAAGGGAATGATAGATTCAAAATTAGGAAGTACTCTTTCTGCTTCTATCTTGTGGAAGCCTTTGTAAAGAATTAGTATAAGTTCTCCCTTAAATATTTGGTGGACTTCACCTGTGAACACATTTAGTTTTAGTTCTTTCTGTTTGGGATGATTATTAATTCAGTTTCTTTAATAGATATAGGCCTAGGTTTAGGTCTTTGTTTTTGGCCCTTTTGGTTGATAAGCTCAGAATGTTGAAAGCTCATGGTTTATTATTAATGTTGTCTTCTATTTGACTCTAAAAGTACTTTGGATAATTTATACGTTATCTTAAATTTTATTTGTATATATTTTTATGAGATACTGATAAAAAAAAAACAACTGTTTTCTTCCAGCCTAGTGTGTTAATTGTAACCTACAAGGAGCCTGCAAAATCATCTACTCAGTTTGGATCCTACAAGCAAGCTGAATGGAGGCCAGATAGTACCATGATAGCTGTATCAGTAAGTAGATTTTCTTTGCTAAATAGTGTTTTCTTATTAAATCATTACATTGCATTTAAATTTGATTCTCTTAGATGACTTTCTTTCAGTCTCTTACACTCATAAGCATTTATTTTACTCTGATTGGAATTACTTTACTGATTATTTTGTTTGGGTTACTCCTTCTTTAGCTTCTCTCTTGATTTTGCTACTTCCTTCCATCCCTTAACATAGCACCTATACCCTTTTCTGTTTGTTGTTCTCAATTTACTGTTTTGTCCTTGAAGTCTAATTTAGTTTTTTAAAACATATTCACATGGCATTCTTGAATTTATATTTAAAGTCCTGCCTTACATTCCAAAAGATGTCCCATGAAATAATAAGCTTTATGTGCATATGTCATACGGAAGTTCTCATATCTACTTGGATCTGTTTCTCCTTTTTTTCTTCTGTTCTGTTAATTGTGCCTAGATATGTTTAATTTTACCTTTTCAGTTCATGTTTTATCACTGTCTAGGGCTATTATGACTTAATTTGCATTAGCAGTAATATATATGGTTAATTGATGTTGAGCACCTCCTATGTGATGAGTACAATTGAAAGCAGTTTACATGGATCATCCCATTTAATCTTTAGATAAGTGCTTTGAAGTAGATATTATTATCCTTCAAAATTGATGTGTAAATTGAGGATCTGAAAAATTGTCTTACCCAAGGTTACATGAGTAGTGTATACTAGAGAGATAAGGCATAAGTTTAGCTACTCAGCTTCCATTTACTGTATTCTTATAACTAATTTTTCCTCTCTGCTTTGGTCCCTTTCTAGTCCATATTTTATGTAACACTGACTAGGTTAATAATGTGAAATGCTCCATATGATGAATAATATTGAGTAGTTCTACACTTCCTATAGCAGGAGTTAGCAGATGACTGACCATGTACCAAATATACCCTGGTGCCTGTTTGTACATAGACCATAATGTAAGAATAGTTTTTACGTATTTAAATAATCAAAACAAGTCAAAGAAGAATACTATTTGCTACAGTTGAAAATTATGTGATATTTAAATTTCAGTGTCCAAGTAAACTTTTACTGGGGCACGAAAATGCTCACTGACTTACAAATTATCTGTAACTTCTTTCAAGCTACAATGGCAGATTGAGTTTTTTTTTTTTTTTTTTGGACAGTCTCACTCAGTCAACAGGCGCCAGACGAGCGCAGTGGTGTGATTTCAGTTCACTGCAACCTCCGCCACCTGGGTTCAAGCAGTTCTCCTGCCTCAGCCTCCTGCGTAGCTGGGACTACAGGCGCGCGCCCCACACCCAGCTGATTTTTGTATTTTTTTTAGTAGAGACGGGGTTTTACCATGTTGGCCAGGATGGTCTCAATCTCTTGACCTTGTGAGCTACCCACCTCGGCCTCCCAAAGTGCTGAGATTACAGGCGTGAGCCACCTCAGCTGTCTGCTGAGTTGAAGTTCTTAAAGCAAGCATATGTGGTGTACTCATTGCTTTGCTCTTCTGTTTAATGCACTGTATAGTAACACAGTTATAACTTACTAACATTTCAAGTGTACTCATATTGCCATTCTGTGACATTTTATATTATTTTTATGCTAGTACATACTCATGTCAAAAGAAAAAAAGAGAAAAAGACTTTGCTTTGCTTTTAAAGCACACTGGAGTGTGGATTATTTTATTACTGAATTAGATGGCAAAATATTGTATTTATTATGCAGTAACACTTATAGCTATGCCAAAAGAATATAAGCTGACATCACCAGACTAAGCACTTATCATAGTATTTGGAATTTACTGAAAGTAAAGTTAGAAGCATTAAAAAATTTAGCACAGAATAGCTCACCACAGGAGAATTCCTTTACAAAATTAAAATATGTAAATGAAAGTGTAGTCAAAGTAAGTTTGCTTGGTTTTTGATGAGTTAACAGATGTTATAATACTGCTCAGTTGTTAATTTAAATGCTCAATGTGAAGTATGAATTGAGTGAATGACCTGTGGAACAATTCCAGATGAAAAAAATTCTCAAAGGAGTTGAGAAAATACTAATTCAGTACAACCCAAAGTAGAATCTAATAAGTTGTATTAATTGATAGTAGTAAAAATCCACATGGAGCAGCAAAAGACATAGTTGGACAGATTTACAAAGTTTGTGAAAATATAGGGCTTTTAAAGCCTATGGTTAGTGTAAGTTTTTTCCAGAGATGGAAGCAGGAATATCTTGAATTGCCCTACTCCGTAGCTGTTATGGCTTGGGTAGTGGTAAAGGTTTATTGGAAACTTTTTACCTCGTGGATGAGACTACCTTTTTTTTTTCCTCTTTACTTGAAGGGCCACCCTCTACCACTCACCAGACACTGAATAACTTAGGAAAATAGCTTTTGCTATATAAAAAAACTTTTTCAAATATGAAATATGTAAAATCTCATTAAGGACCAGCATTAATAGATGACACTTTGCAATCAATTTTGATGATAGGGAAAAGTACTTTAAACCCCAGTTAACCAAAAATATTATTTCCACAAAAAGAATGTCATTCTCATTAGTGGATATATATATTCCCAAAAAAAGTTGTACTCAGATGCCATTACTATTATATTTAGAATTTTATAATTATAACACTTAAAAAATTTGTTTTCTATTAATCATGACTTTTTATTTTTCTGTATTTTTTTATGCTTTAACATCTCCATGGGCCTGCTGTCCCTGGAGAGCCCACTCCCTGCCAGGGTTAGCCAATTCTAGAGATTGTAACGGACTCACCTATATGTAAACTAATCAATCCAAAGCATATAGCCCCAACCACCTCCTTTATTGGCCTCTGCCACTCTGAGCCGATAATCCTCTGCCCTGATTACCTCAGGACCAGGTACTAGATAACCAGAGACAACCCATGTACTCCAGAGCCCACTGAAATTATTCAGCCTAGCCAATATAAAGTCTCCTTGCCATGCCTCAACCATTCCTTCCCATGGAAATCATGATAAAAAGGGTCTTACTCATGTTTTCCCCTCACTTCCACTGTCTCCTGACTGACCCTGGTAGTTTGCAGTGTGGCCCTTGGTGGTGCATGTCATGTCCCCTCCTCTTTGGAACTGTGAGTAATAAACTGTTTTTTCATTGGCAATTGTCTCCTGATCTGTTTGCCTCAGTATATCTGAATAATAATAAAACTCACATTTTAAAGTATTTTCTTGTTATATAAGTAAACAAGATAAATGAAGTAAACAAAATAAACCTACATTGTATCTTTGATTTTCCCTCTTGACTTGTAAAGTCTAAAATATTTACTGTCTGGCCTTTTACAGAAAAAGTTTGTGATCCTTATTCTACACAACCGAGTCCAGGCTTCTTAGCCTTTCATTTAAGGCACTTTAATCTCTAAAACCCTACTTCATTACTTCTCTGATGTTATTTTTTTCATTCTTTGTCTACATAGACTTTCCTTTAGCTAAACTGTTTTTTTTCCATTATTCCTTATAAATTCCAGAGAAAAATGACAAAACTTGCCAACTCGTTGTTGAATAAATGAGCATGAGTAGTTGATATTGCTCTGATTTCAAGCCTAGATGATTAGGTAGTGTTCATGGCAATTAGTAAAAAATACAAGAAGAGCAAGTGTTCATGAAAGAAGATGGGATTTTCTGGATTTGGTTTCATAGAGTTTTGATGTGTTACATTATTTTTTAAAATTGTAAACTATACAAAGCATAAAAAGTTACCGTTTTAACTATTTTAAGTGTACAATTCAGTGTCATTAGTTACATTAATGGTGTTATATAGCCATCACCACTGTCTGTTTTCTTCAGTGTCACCCCAGACAGAAACTTATCATTAAGCATAACTTTGCATTCTCAATTTCCTCAGCTCGTTGTAACCTCTAATCAACTTTTTGTATCTGTGAATTTGCCTAACCTATGTGTTTCATGTAAATGGAATCATACAGTATTTATCCTTTTGTCTTTGGCTTGTTTCACTTAGCATAATGTTGTTAAGTTTCATCCATAATTGTGTTATGTATCAGAACTTTATTCCTCTTTATAAGTGAGTAATACTGCATTTTGTTTATTTGTTGATAGGCATTTTGGTTGTTTCCAACTTTTGCCTATTGTGAATGATGCTGGATTTAACATTCGCATACAGGTGTCTGTTAGAGTTGGTGCTTTTGATTCTTTTGGATATATACCCAGATGTGGAATTGCTGGATCAAAATCCATAGAGGTTGCATCATTTTATACTTCTTTTGGCAGCGTAAAAGAGTTTCATTTTCTTCCTAGCCCCGTTAATGCTTCATTTTCATTTTAATAGCCATCCTAAAGGGGTGAAGTGGTATCTTCTTGTAGTTTTGATTTATGTTTTCCTAAAGACTAATGATGTTAATTATCTTTTCATATGTTTTTGTCCACTTGTATGTCTTTGAAGAAATGTCTATTCAAATTCTTTGCCCATTTTTAAATTGGGTTGTTTGTATGTTGCTGAGTTGTTTATATATTCTTATATGAATCTTTTATTGGTTGTGTGACTTGACAATATTTCCTCTCATTTTGTAGGTTTTCTTTTTATTCTGTTTATAGTCCTTTGATGTATACAAATTAATTTTGGTGAAGTACAGTTTATTTACTTATTTATTTAGAGACAGAGTCTTGCTCTGTCACCAGGCTAGAGTGCAGGGGCCTGATCCCGGCTCACTGCAACTTCCGTTTTCTGGTTTCAAGCAATTCTTCTGCCTCAGCCTCCCGAGTATCTGGGACTACAGGCATGCACCACCATGTCCAGCTAATTTTTTGTACTTTTAGTAGAGATGGGGTTTCACCATGTTGGCCGAGATGGTCTCGATCTCTTGACCTCATGATCCACCCTCCTCGGCCTCCTACAGTGCTGGTATTACAGGCGTGGGCCACTGTGCCTGGCCTACTTTTTTATTTTTGATACAAGGTCTTACTCTGTCACCCAGGCAAGAGTGCCAATAGTGTGACCTCAGCTCCCTACAACCTCTGCCTCCCGGTCTCAAGTGATTCTCCTGCCTCAGCCTCCTGAACAGCAGGGGTATAGGTGCATGCCACCACCCCTGGCTAATTTTTATATTTTTCATAGAGATGGAGTTTCACCATATCGTCCAGGCCTGTCTCAAAACTCCTGAGCTCAAATGATATGCCCACCTTGGCCTCCCAAAATGTTTGGATTATAGGCATGAGCCACTGTGCCTGGCCTAGTTTATCTGCATTTTCTTTTATTGCCTATGCTTTGGGTGTTATATATAAAAAGTCATTGCCAGATAACATGATTTTCCTGTGATTTTTTTTCTTTCAAGAGTTTTATTACTTTATGTTTAGGTCTTTGATTCCTTCTAAGTTAATTTTTGTAGATGGTTTAAAGTGTAAGAGTCCAACTTCATTTTTTGCATATGGATGTATAGTTGTCCCAGTACGCTGTGTTAAAGAACTATTCTTTTTCCATTGAATGGTCTTGGCACTCTTGTTGAAAATCAATTGGCCATTGATATTTGGGGTTATTTCTGGATCCTCCATTCTATTTCATTGTTCTGTACGTCTGTCCTTATTCTGGTGTCACACTTTTTAAATCAGGAAGTAGAATCCTCCAATTTTATTGTTGTAGTTCAAGATACAAGTCATGTCCTGATAAACCCATTGTAAGTTGAAAATACCATGTCAAAAATGTAACAGCCCCAGACATCCATCATAATGTCATCATAAGTTAAACCATCATAAGTTTGGTACCATCTATAGTTTTGGCTGTTCTAAGTCCCATAGATGCTGTATGACTTTTTAAATTGGTATTTCCATTTCTGTAAAAAGTACCGTTGGGAATTTGGTAGAGATTGCATTGAATCTGTAGTTCTCTTTGGGAAGCATTAATCTTGAGTTTTCTAATCCATGAACATGCAGTGTCTTATTAATTATTTAGATCTTTAATTTCTGTAAGCAGTGTTTTCCAGTGTTGAGTATGCAAGTCTTTTTCCTCCTTCATTAAATTTATTCTTAAGTTTTTAATTTCTTTTTGATGCTATAGTAAATGGGATTGTTTTTAAGTTTCCTTTTCGGTTGTTCATTGCAAGTGTATAGATATATTATATGATTTTTTTTTCCAACTTTTAAGTTCAGGATACATGTGCAGGATGTGAAGGTTTGTTACATAGGTAAACGTGCGCTATGGTGGTTTGCTTGCACAGATTATCCCATCACTTAGCTATTAAATCCAGCATCCGTTAGCGATTCTTCCTGATGCTTCCCCCCTCCTGCACTCCCCCATCCTCCAACAGGCCCCACCATGTGTTGTTTCCCTTATGTGTCCACATGTTCTCATCATTCAGCTCCCACTTACAAGTGAGAACATGTGGTATTTGATTTACTGTTCTTGTGTTAGTTTGCTGAGGATAATGGTTTCCAGTTCCAGCCGTGTCCTTGCAAAGGACATGATCTTGTTCTTTTTTATGGCTGCATAGTATTCCATGGTGTATATGTACATTTCCTTTATCCAGTCTATCATAGATGGGCATTTAGGTTGATTCCATGTCTTTGCTATTGTGAATAGTGCTGCAGTGAACATATGCATGCATGAATGTTTATAATAGAATGATTTATGTTTTGGGGGGTATATACCCAGTAATGAGATATTTTGGGGGTTATATACCCGGTAATGAGATTGTTTGGTCAGATGGGTCAGATGGTATTTCTGCCTGTTCATGTCCTTTGCCCATTTCTTAATGGATTTCTTTTTCTTGTAAGTTATTAAATTCATTGTAGATGCTTGATGTTAGATCTTTGTGAGATGAATAGATTCCAAAAATTTTCTCCCATTCTGTAGGTTGTCTGTTCACTTTGATGATAGTTTCTTTTGTTGTATAGAAGCTCTTTAGTCCCATTTGTCAATTTTTGCTTTTGTTACAATTGCTTTTGTCATCTTTGTCATGAAATCTTTTCCGTGCCTGTGTCCCAAATGGTATTGCCTAGATCTAGATTTTCTTCTTGGGTTTTACGTTTTAAGTCTTTAATCCATCTTGAGTTGACTTTTGTATAGGGTATAAGAAAGGGGTCCAGTTTCACTTTTCTGCATATAGCTAGCCAGTACTCCCAACACCATATATTACATAGGGAATCTTTTCCCTATTGCTTATTTTTGTCAGGTTTGCAAAGATCAGATGGTGTAGGTGTACAGTCTTGTTTCTGGGTTCTGTATTCTGTTACATTGGTCTATGTGTCTATTCTTGTACCAGTACCATGCTGGTTTGGTTACTGTAGCCCCGTATTATAGTTTTAAGTCAGGTAGCTTGATGCCTCTGGCCTTGTTCTTTTTGCTTTGATTGCCTTGGCTATTCGAGCTCTTTGTTGGTTCCATATGAATGTCAAAATAGTTTTTTCTAATTCTGTGAAGAATGTCAGTGGTAATTTAATGGGAATAACATTGAATCTGTAAATTACTTTGGGCATCATAACCATTTTCACAATATTGACTCTTGCTAACCATGAACATGGAATGTTTTTCCATTTGTTTGTGTCATCTCTTATTTGTTTGTGCATTGGTTTATAGTTCCCCTTGAAGAGATTCTTCACCTTCCTTATTAACTGTATTCCTAGGTTTTTATTTGTTTGTGACATTTGTGAATGGGAGTTCATTCGTGATTTGACCCTCTGCTTACCTGTTGATGTATAATAATGCATATTGTTATGATTTACACATTGATTTTTTATTCATAGACTTTGCTGAACTTGCTTATCAGCTTATGAAGCTTTTGGGCTGAGGCAGTGGGGTTTTCTAGATACAGGATCATGTCATCTGCAAAGATAGTTTGACTTTCTCTCTTCCTGTTTGAATACCCTTAAGTTCTTTCTGTTGCCTGATTGCCCTTGCCGGAACTGCCAATACTATGTTGAATAGGACTGATAAGAGAGGGCATCCTTGTCTTGCGCCTGTTTTCAAGGGGGATGCTTCCAGCTTTTTCTCATTCAGTATGATATTGGTTGTGAGTTTTTCATATATGGCTCTCGTTATTTTGAGGTATGTTCCTTCAATACTTGGTTTATTGAGAGTTTTTAACATAAAAGAATGTTGAATTTTATCAAAGGCGTTTTCTGCATCTATTGAGATAATCGTGTGTTGTGTTTAGTTCTGTTTATGTGATGAATCACGTTTATTGATATGCATATGTTGAGCCAACCTTGCATTTGGAGATGAAGCCTATTTGGTCATGATGGTTAAACTTTTTGATGTGCTGCTGAATATTTTGTTTGCCAGTATTTTGTTGAAGAGTTTTACATTGATGTTCATCAAGATATTGGTGTGGAGTTTCCTTTTTGTTGTTGTTGTTGTTTAGTCTCTGCCAGGTTTTGGTATCAGGATGATGCTGGCCTCATAGAGTGAGTTAAGGAGGAGTCCCTCCTTTTCAATTTTTCTGGAATAATTTCAATAGAAATGGTACCAGCTCTTCTTTGTACCTCTGTCCTGGGCTTTTTTGTTGTTGTTGTTGTTGCTAGGCTCTTTATTACTTCCTCAGTTTCAAAACTCATTATTGGTCTATTCAGGGATTCAATTTCTTCCTGGTTCAGTCTTGGGGAGGGTGTATGTGTCCAGGAATGTATCCATTTCTTCTAGATTTTCTATTTTATGTGCATAGAGATGTTAATGGTTGTTTGTATTTCTTTGGGGTCAGTGGTGATATCCCCCTTATCATTTCAGATTGTGTTTATTTAAATCCTCTCTTTTTAATCAAGCTAGCTGTCTATCGAATTAATTTTTTCAAAAAAACCAGCTGTTACATTCATTGATTGTTTGATTGGTTTTTCATATCTCTGTCCCCTTCAGTTCTGCTCTGATCTTGGTTATTTCTTGTCTTCTGCTAGCTTTTGGGTTCATTTGTTCTTGTTTCTCTAGTTTTCTTAGTTGTGATTTTATGTTGTTAACTTGAGATCTTTATAGCTTTTCAATGTGGGCATGTAGGGCTATAAATTTCCCTCAACACTGCTTTAGCTGCATCCCATATTTTGGTACCTTGTCTCTTTGTTCTCATTAGTTTCAAAGAACTTGATTTCTGCCTTAATTTCATTGTTTACTCACTCAGGAGCAGGCTGTTCAGTTTCCATGTAGTTGTATGGTTTTGAGTGAATTTCTTCATTCTTTATTCTTTTGAGTGAATTAATTTTTTGTTGTGGTCTGAGAGACTCTTTGTTATGATTTCAGTTCTTTCGCATTTGCTAAAGAGTGTTTTACTTCCGATATGTGATCAATTTTAGAGTAAGTGCCATGTGATGATGATAAGAATTACATTCTATTGTTTTTGGGTGGAGAGTTCTATAGATATCTGTCCGGTCCACTTAATCTAGAGTTGAGTTCTGTTCCTGAATATCTTTGTTTATTTTCTGTCTTGATGATCTGCCTAATATTGTCACTGGTGTATTAAAGTCTCCTACTATTATTGTGTCAAGTCTAAATCTTTTTGAAGGTCTCTAAGAACTTCTTTTATGAATCTGGGTGCTCCTATATTGTGTGTGTATATATAGGATATTTAGCTCTTCTTATTGGATTGAACCTTTTATTCTTATGTAATGCCCTTTGACTTTTTTGATCTTTGTTCATTTAAAGGCTGTTTTGGCAGAAACTAGGATTGCAATCCCTCCTTCTTTCTGTTTTTCATTTGCTTAGTAAAATTTTCTCCATCCCTTTATTTTGGCATGTGTGTCTTTGCACATGATATGGGTCTCTTGAAGACAGCATACTGATGGGCCTTGGTTTTTTATTTAGCTTACCGTTCTGTGTCTTCTAATTGGATCATTTAGCCCATTTACATTTAAGGTTAGTATTGTTATTTTGGATTTGATCGTGTCATCAAGTTGCTAGCTGGTTATTTTGCAGGCTTGTTTATGTGGTTGCTTCATAGTGTCACTGGTATGTTTACTTCAGTGTTTTGGTAGTGGCTGATAATGATTTTTCCTTTCCATATTTAGTGCTTTCTTCAGGAGCTCTTGTAAGGTAGGTCTGATGGTCACAAATTCCCTTAGCATTTGCTTGTCTGAACAGGATCTTACTTCTCCTCTGCTTATGAAGCTTAGTTTCGCCAGATACGATGTTCCAGGTTGGGAATTCTTTTCTTTAAGAATGTTTAATATCAGCCAGGCACAGTGGCTCATTCCTGTAATACTAGCACTTTGGGAGGCCAAAGTGGGTGAATCACCAGGTCAAGAGATCGAGACCATCCTGGCTAACACGGTGAAACCCTGTCTCTACTAAAAATACAAAAATTAGCTGGGTGTGGTGGCACGCGCCTGTAGTCCCAGCCTACTTGGGAGGCTGAGGCAGGAGAATTACTTGAACCCAGGAGGTGGAGGCTGCATTGAGCCGAGATCGTGCCACTGCACTGCACTTCAGCCTGGCAACAGAGCAAGTATCCATCTCAAAGAAAAAAAAAGTTTAATATTTTCCTTAATCTCTTCTTGCTTTTGGAGTTGCCACTGAGAGGTCCATTGTTATTATGATGGGTTTCCCTTCATAGGTGACCTGGTCTTTCTTTGTGGCTGCCTTTAACATTTTTCTTTCATTTCGACCTTGGAGAATCTGATGATTCTGTGTTTTGGGGCTGATCTTCTCATGGAGTATCTTACTGGGCTTCTCTGCATTTCCTAAATTTGAATGTTGGCCTGTCTTGCTAGGCTGGGGAAGTTCTCCTGGATGATATCCTGAAGCATGTTTTCCAACTTGATTCCATTCTCCCTCTCTTTCAGGGACCCCAATCAGTCTTAAGTTCAGTCTCTACATAATCTAATATTTCTAGGAGCTTTTGTTCATTTTCATTCTTTTTTCTCTATTCTTGTCCGCATATCTTATTTCAGCAAGATAGTCTTCAAGCTCTGAAATTCTTTCCTCCGCTTGGTCTATTCTGCTATTAATACTTGTGATTGCATTTTTAAGTTCTTATAACGTGTGTTTTTCAGCTCTAACAAGGTCGGTTATGTTTCTATCTAAACTGGTTTCTCCTAGTATTGTCAGTAGTGTGTTAAAGTCTCCCACTATTGTTGTGTGGGAGTCTAAGTCTCTTTGGAGGTCCCTAAGAACTTGCTTTGTAAATCTTGGTGCTCCAATATTGCATGTGTACATATTTAGGATATTTAGCTCTTGTTGAATTGAACCCTTTATCATTATGTAAAGCCTTTTGTCTTTTTGATCCTGTAATATGTTTCTCAGCTCTAATAGGTCAGTTATGTTCCTCTTTAAATTGGCTCCTCTTGTCTAACATTGTTAGTGGTGTTTTAAAGTCTCCCACTATTACTGTGTGGGAGTCTAAGTCAAGGTCTCTAAGAACTTGGCACCTCCTTTATTGTTTTGCCATGTTTCTTAGCTTCTTTACATTGAGTTACAGCAGGCTCCTTTAGCTCAGTGAAGTTTGTTATTACCCACCTTCTGAAGCCTACTTCTGTCCTTCAGCTGTCTCAGCCTCAGCCCAGTTCTAAGTCCTTGCTGGAGAGGTGTTTTGGTGATTTGGAGAAGAATGGGTATTCTGGCTTTTTGAGTTTCCAGCATTTTTGCATTGATTCTTTCTCATCTTTGTGGGCTTACCTACCTTTGATCTTTGAGGTTGCCGACCTTCGAAAGGGGTTTTTGTAGGGTCTTTTTTGTTGATGATGTTGTTTTCTGTTTTTCTTTTAACAGGCCGCTCTTGCATAGAGCTGCTGCCATTTGTGGGTTCCACTCCAGACCCTTTTTCCCTTGGTTTTTCCTGTACTTGAAGGTATCACCAGGGAGGGGTGCAAAACAGCAAAGATGGCAGCCTTTTTCTTCCTTGGAAGCTCCTTCACAGCAGGGTGCTGACCTGTTCCTGGCTCAGATGTGCCTGTAGGAGGTGTCTGGAGACCCCTTTTGGGAGATGTTGCCCAGTCAGGGGGAATGGGATCAGGAGCCCATTTAAAGAAACAATCTGGCTGCAGCAGGTGTGCTGTGTTGGGAGTCCCTTCAGTCCCCAATTGGTATGGGCTCTCCAGAACCCACAGGCTCTGGATTGATTGAGAAACCTTAGTGACAATCTGGCAGCCTGCTTTACCACCTTGGCACTTCATCCTGGGGGGAAATCAGAGGTCTAATTGGGGGTGGCTCAAGACCCCAGCTGGGAGGACCCACTGCCCCATGAGGAGGAGTGAGTTTAAGTCTCGTGAAAAAGCAGTCTGGCCACGATCTGGCAATATGTCTGGGCTATACTGCAGGGGCTGTTTCTGATCCAGGCTGTATGGATATATGTGACTTTCGTGTATTGATTTTATGTCCTACAACTTTGCTAACTTTATTAGCTCTAATAATTTTTGTGTGCATTATGTATACATCTTGTCTGTGGTCTGATTTGGATGCCCTCATCTCCTTTTCTTGTCTAATTGCTCTGGGTAGAACTTTCAATACTACGTTAAATTAAGTGGTAAAAGTGGGCATCCTTATCTTGTTCTCGTTCTAGGGGAAGGCTTTCTGTCTTTAACCATTGAGTATAATGTTGGCTTAAGCCTGTATTATGTCCAGGTTATTTACTTCTATGCTTTTATTGTTAAAGGGTGTTAAATTTTGTCAAATGCTTTCTTTGCATCAATTGAGATAATCCTGTGGATTTTCCCTTCATCTGTTAATGTAGTGTATTTCATTGATTGCTTTCATATATTGAACCATCCTTGCATCCTGTGACTGAATCCCATTTTGTCACGATGTATGAAGTATTTTGCTGAGGATTTTTTCATCTGTATTCATACAATATATTGATCTATAGTTCTGAAGTCAGTTTTGGTAGATTGCATGTTTTTAGAACTTTTTCAATTTCATCTGACTTGTCTAATTTTATTAGAATACAGCTATTTTATTCTCATAATCTCTGTTATTTATGCAAAGTTACGGTAATGTTCTTTCATTTTTGATTTTTGTAATTTGAATCATCTCCCTTTTTTCTTAACTTACCTAGAGGTTTATCAATTTTGTTGATTTTTCAAAGAGTCAACTTTTGCCTGGATGTAATGGCTCATGTCTGTAATTCCAGCACTTTGGGAAGCTGAGGCGGGAGGATTGCTTGAGGCATGAAGTTACAGGGCAGCCTGGGCAACATACTGAAATGCCATCACTACAAAAAATAAACTTAGCCAGGTGAGTTGGCACATGATTGTAGTCCTAGCTACTCAGGTGGGTGAGTCAGAAGGATCACCTGTATTCACGAATTCAAGGTTGCTATGAGCTTTGATCTTACCATAGCACTCCAATCTGGGCAATAGCATAAGACTGTGTATCAAGAAAAATCAAACAATTTTTATTAAAGTATATTTTCTTTATTGTTTTTCTGTTCTCTGTTTTACTCTAACCTTTATTATTTCCTTTTTTCTACTAGCTTTGGGATTACTTTGCTGTTTGTTATTTAGTTATTTTATGTGCACATTTAGGTTATCGATTTGAAATGTGCTCCCACCCCAACCTTTTTGTTTTTGAGACAGAGTCTTGCTTTGTTGCCTAGGTTGAAATGCAGCAGTGTGATCATGGCTCACTTCAGTCTTGATCTCCTGGGCTTAAGTGATCCTCTCACCTCAGCCTCCCTAGTAACTGGGACCAAAGGCACATACCACCACGCCCATCATTTAACTGATTTTGTTTATTTTTTGTAGAGATGTGATCTCACTACGTTGGCCAGGCTGGCCTCATAACTCCTAGGCTAAAGCAGTCATCCTGCCTTGGCCTCCCAGGTGCTGGGATTACAGGCATGAGCCAACACATTGGGCCTGATATGTGTCTTTTTAAGTGTGGGTATCTGCTGTTCCAGCCTCTGCCTGTTACCGAGTTCCAAAGTTGCTTCCACATTTTTGGGTATCTTTATAGCAGCACCCCACTCTGCAGTAGCAATTTACTGTATTAGTTCATTCTCATGGTGCTATAAAGAACTGCCCAAGACTGGATAATTTATAAAGGAAAGCGGTTTAACTGACTCACAGTTCTGTGTGGCTGGGGAGGCCTCAGGAAAGTTACAATCATGGCAGAAGGGGAAACACACATGTACTTCCTCACATGGTGGCAGGAGAAAAGTGCTGAGCAAAGGGATAAAAGCCCCTTATTAAAATACCATCACATCTCATGAGAACTCATTGACTATCATGAGAACTCCATGAGGGTACTGCCCCTATGATTCAGTTACCTCCCACCAGGTCCCTGTCTCAACACATGAGGATTATGGGAACTACAGCCAAACCATATCATTGAGAAACCCTAATAACTGACAAGCTGCTTTTCTGTTAGTGCTTTTAAAATTCTCTGTCTTCTGGTTTTAGCAGTTTGATTCTAGTGTGTCTCAGTGTGGGTCTCTGAGTTTATCCTTTTTAGAGTTTCTTGAGTTCATTGGATTTGTATATTCATGGATTTCATCAGGACTTTTGTGGCATTTTCAACAATTACTTCTTTAAATATTTTTTTGCAGCCCTTCTCTTTCCTCCATACTTCTATTCCTATATTATGTATGTTGGCATGATTGATAGTACTCCACAGGTCTCTCAGATTCTGTTTGTTTTTCTTTATTCTTTTTTCACTCCTTACATTGCATAATTTTCAAATGTCTTATTTTAAGTTTATGTATCTTCTGTCTGCTCAAATTTGCTGTTGAATTCCTGTAGTGAATTTTTCATTTTAGTTACTGTACTTTTTATCTTCAGAATTTGTTTAGTTTCTTTAAAAAATTTTTTCTCTTTTATTGATACTTTCATTTTGTTTAGACATTGTTTTCTTGATTTTCTTTAGTTCTTTGATCATGGTCTCCTTTAGTTCATTGAACATATTTAAGACTGTTGATTTAATGTCTCACGTTAATAATTCAAGTGTCTAGGCTTCCTTAGGGATGGTTTCTGCCGTATTCTTTATTTCCTATGACTGGGCCATACTTTTTTGTTTCTTTTTATGTGTTGTAATTTTTCATTGAGAACTGGACTGTCTGAGTATTATGTGGTGACTTTTGAAGTCTGATTCTCCTAGCCCTCAGAGATTGCTAGGTTTTGCTCCTTGATTACTGAAGAGTTCCTTTTATTACTTTTCCAAACTATTTTTGCAAAGTATGTATTTCTTCTAATGGGTGGTCTCTGAAGTTTCTTTTTTGTTTTCTTTGTTGTCAGCCAATCAGTAAGATTTCCTTAGATATCCTATTCCCCAGAGAGGGGTTAAAAATAGGTCCTGTCTCTAAAATTCCCTCTTGGCCCAGAATCCCTGAGTGTACCAGGCTCTCAGTGATCAAAAGCAAAAATTAGAACCTACAACACCAGCTTTTGGAGCACAGAGCCCTTATTGACTCCCTTACTCCCACAAGCCACACCAGATACCCTTTGCGACATCCACAGCTGCCTGCCACAGAGTTGGTGAATGAGCGGGGTGATAGCTGTAACCACAGGAAAGCTGAAATTATTTGAAATTTGCTAATACATTCGTTAAGCTGTCTCCTGGAGGATGCAGGTGTTCTACCAGGTCCAGAGTTCTGTAATACTAGCTTCAGGTAATTCCTGCTAATTGTAGTTTTGGTGGATAGATTTCCTAGAGCTTCGTCTTCCACTATCTTCTCTGATGCCATTCTCCATGCTTGTTAAATTTTGAAGTATGTGTTGTAAATCATAGTTGAAACTTAGCAATTGAGTGAAAGAGCTGTGAGAGGAAAACGCTCCCTAGATTATGTGCAGTTAATGGCAAAGAAGTGGTGGCATTTGTTTTTAAAACAGCATGGGAATACTTTTCCTTCAGGCTTCAATTCTGGCAAGGTAATTTTAAGTTGCATTTCGTTTATTTTTTCTTCTTGGCTCTTTTGGACAATCACCAGGCTTTTTTTTTTGCTATAAAAATGCAAATTCCTACATGCAGTGGCAGTAAGTTATGGCTGCCAATTTAGAAACAAAGTTCTAGCTAACCATGTAACTCCATTCTGATATAGGGAACATTGCAGACTTAAAGTGTCTTAAAGTTTAGGTTATTAATAATTTTATATGTAAGCCCCTTCTCTGCACTGTTGATATTTTTAGGTTTCTAGAACATATATGTACATTTCGTGTGTTTGTGTTTGTGTGTGTGTGTGTGTGTGTGTGTGTGTAGAAAAGGAGTAGATCGTGAGATTGCAATATAATTATGTGGAGAACATTAATTTGAAATAAAATCAGAATTGTTAAAATGTGGGACTCAGCTAAAGTGAGTTACACTGGAGAAACATGGATCTCTTTTAAACAAAAGGTAGCATCTTAAGATCGATACTAACAATTGGTAACATTGTATGTATTTATTTTATTTTATTTTTTTGAGATGCATTCTTGCTTTGTCACCCAGGCTGGAGTGTAGTGGTGCAATCTTGGCTCACTGCAACCTCTGCCTCCCAGTTTCAAGCAATTCTCCTGCCTCAGCCTACTGAGTAGCTGAGACTACAGGCTTATGCCACCACATCCAGCTAATTTTTTGTATTTTTAGTAGAGACAGGGTTTCACTATGTTGGTGTCAGGCTTGTCTTGAACTTCTGACCTCAAATGAGCCGCCTCCCGCAGTCTCCCAAAATGTATTTATTTATGTAAAGGAAAATTATAAACTGGATTACGTCTGAAGCGTTATTATTATTTGCTTATCACAAGTTTTGTGGATTTAAAAAATAAAATACATTTAGTCTCTAACTTTTTCAACATTTATAGAGTCTCTGTATATTCCAGGTAGTATGTAATCAATGAGGATGTAGTTTGAGAAAAAAAAATTGTCTTGCATCATGCAGTGTGATTTCCATTTTCTTTAGGAATGTCTTTGGTTTGCCATTATTTTTTGAAGGATATTTTTGCTACATGTAGATATTCAAGTTTGCATCAATTTTCAACATTGATGGAGTCTATGTTATTTATTAGGCTTTGGGGTCTCTATTCTTTGGCGGTTTGTTAAGCATTAAGTTTAAAATTACAAGAAAAAAGTTACATGAACCATATGAATTTTATTTTTGCTTCCCCTAAAGATATTTATAATTTGCATTAATTTCTCAAGGATATTTTCAAGAGGTATAGAAGGATTGGCAGTTATTTAAGTTAAAGATTTGATTCCATTGTTTTCTGCCATTTTTCATTGTATTGAGAAGTCAGTGAATGGTCTAATAGTTGGCCTTTTGAAAGTAATTTAAACTGTTTTGTTTGTTTGAGACAGAGTCTTGCTCTGTTGCCCAGTCTGTTTGTTTGAGGCAGTCTTGAGTCTTGATCTGTAACCCAGGCTGGAGTGCAATGACACAATGTCAGCTCACTGCAATCTGTACCTCCTGGGTTCAAGCGATTTCCCTGCCTCAGCCTCCTGAGTAGCTGGGATTACAGGTGTGTACCACCATGCCCAGCTAATTACTATTTTTTAAATTTTTAGTAGAGACAGGGTTTCAACATGTTGGCCAGGCTGGTCCTGAACTCCGGGTCTCAAGTCATCCTCCTGCCTTGGCCTCCCAAAGTGCTCAAATTACAGGTGTGAGTTACTGTGCCTAGTCACCTTTGTTTTTTGTTTAACTGCTTTTTAAGATTTTCTCAGTGTCTTTGGTTTTCAGAATTTAGCTATGATATGCTAAGATGTGGTTTCCTTTGTGCTTATCTGTTTGCTACTCTTTAAGCTTGAATCTGTGAAAATTCTCAACTATTACCTCTATACTGCTTCTGTCTCATTTTATGGGAACGGGACATCAATTTAAACTTTTGTATATATCTTACATGTTTCATGCTTTTTTTTGTTGCCTGCTCTCTCTTTATTTTTTCTGTGCTTTGTTGTGGCTATTTTCTACTGCTGTGTCTCTCAAGTTATTAATACATGTTGTCTGCTATATCCAATCTGACTCCATTGAGATAGTAAATTGAGGTTTCATATGTTTTAATTTTAGAATATCCACTTGCTTCTTTTTATTGAGTCTATCTGGTGAAAAATGTCAGTCCTCTCATCTGTATTTTTTTTCATTTTTCTCGAACACAATAGTCATGATTATTTTAAAGTTATCTAAGATCAGTTGTTCTTTTCTATTGGTTATTGATCTTCTGATTCTGTTTTTTTTCATGTGTGGCAATTTTATTACAGACATAGTGTACCAAAGAATTATAGAGAACTATGGTAGCTATCTTTAGAGACTCCTGTTCATTATTTGGATTAGGGGCTGATTATTTCAGTTTTGGCATGGATTGAATTTGATTTGAATTGGTTTGAAAGTTTGGTAAGACTCATTTTACCTCTAGTTCATTCTGAGAGATATGCTTCTGCCTTTTAAAGCTTTTTTTTGTTGTTGTTTCCTGTCTTGTCTTTTTTTAATTTCAGTAGGCTTTTGGGGAATAGGTGGTATTTTGTTACATAAATAAGCTCTTTAGTGGTGATTTCTAAGATTTTGGTGCACCCATCACCCAAGCAGTGTACACTGTAGGCAATGTGTAGTGTTTTATCCCTCACCTGCCTCCCACCCTTTTCTCCGAGTCTGCAAAGTCCATTGTATGATTCTTAGGCCTTTGTGTTCTCATAGCTTACCTCCCAATTAATTATGAGTGAGAGCATATGATGTTTGGTTTTCCATTCCTGAGTTACTTCACTTAGAATAATAGTCTCCAATTCCATCTAGGCACCCATCACCCAAGCAGTGTACACTGTACCCAGTGTGTAGTCTTTTATACCTCACTCACCTCCCACCCTTTTCTCCAAGTCCTCAAAGTCCATTGTATGATTCTTAGGCCTTTGTGTTCTCATGGCTTGGCTCCCAATTAATTATGAGTGAGAACATATAACTCAGGTTTGGTTTACCATTCCTGAGTTACTTCACTTAGAATAATAGTCTCCAATTCCATCTAGGTTACTGTGAATGCCATTATTTCATTTCTTCTTATTACTGAGTAGTATTCTGTGGGGCATGTGTGTGTATGTATGTGTGTGTGTGTGTGTATATGTGTGTATGTATATATATCACATTTTCTTTATCCACTCGTTAATTGATGGGCATTTGATTGTCATCTTGCCCATTTGACATTAAAATTGAGCAAATGTCTTGAGGGTAAAATTGGTGTTAAAGAAAAAATTATCCAACACTTGTTAACACACAGTAAGGAAGACTTTTTTGGGATTATCACAGTATGTATAGGGAACACTGCAGTGGGAAAGAGAGATTGGGCTCAACTCCACAGCATGGGCAAGTGGGAATTTATAGCCAAGGAGCAGTGCAGGAGTCAATGGATAGAAAATTACTAAGAGGAAACATCGGGGTGATGGGGATTCTGGCTAAAACAACTTAAGATTCTTGCTGAAGACAGGCCAGGGTGATCAGACATCACTTAGGAGAGGTTGGAGGATGAGGCAACTGATCAGCTATCAAGTGTGGGGGGGTCTTGCTAAACTGGATTTTACAAGGAAATGCACAGGTGGACCTAGGAGAAGGTTTAGGAGCCTGACTAAAGTTTGACTAAGCACAGAATCTTTGTCACTGGCTGTGTGTTTGAGGCACATCAGGTCTCCAATTAGTATGGATACCTAGGCATGTCACAACTACAGGAAATTTTACTTTGCCTTTCTGAAGTTTGTCTTGTAGCCCTTGAGCCCTTTCTGCAGCTTCTAAGTTCAGCAAATGTCTTCTGGGAGAAATTGGCTGTGGAGTTGAGGCATTTTAAGTCTGATTATTTCTTCAACCCTATGTAACTGCCAAGAGTTTTGCTGACTTTTCTTAGCTGCAGCGGGCCTCTGCCTTAACTAAGTCTGCTGCTTTCTTAGCCTGTGCCCAGATTTGGTGAATGCTCTTTGGGGGAAAAAAATCAACTTACCTCTGAACAGTCGTCCTACTATGAATTTTAATCAATCTGGGCCTTATTGATTCCATAGCTTGCCTGATGCCTTTAAAAATATCATTTTTTTTATGTTTTCTGCCTTTTTCTAGCTGTTGGGAGTGTTGGTCTGCCATGACCTACTTAGTGTTACTACATACTGCGCAGTAGAATTCTTAACCATGTAATATAAAATTGTCTTAATACTCCTTTTAAGATTTTTAGTCTAATTTCATTTTTATGGATAAAATCTTAAGCATTATATAAAGACGGAATGAGCCCAGATATATCTGTTAAAACTGTTGTAACTGCCCAACAGTTTCATTTTGCCTGCTGCCCAGATACAGTTGATTTATCAAGATGAGCTGGCTGAACAGAAGACCAGAATCTTACTACTCAAAGGAGTCTTCCCCAATATTTGGAGGCTAGGGTTTTTCAAGGATAGTTTGATGGGACAGGAAATGGGTGCTACTGATTGGTTAGGGATACAATTAGGTGTGTGGAAAGTGGTCTTAATGTTGAGTCCACTTCTGAGTGGGACCACAGGACCAGGACCAGTTGGTGGGTCCATGTGGAGCCATCGGCCGTCAGAAATTCAAAAACCTGAAAAGATACCTGAAAAGGCCAATCTTAGGTTCTACAATACTGATGTTACCTGCAGGAGTAATTAGGGAAGTTGCAAATCTTGTGACCTCTGGAATAATGGCTAGTAACTGTTTACATCTACACTTTAGCAAAATTCAGTCTCCTCTCATCCTCCTAATATCTTGCTAAACAGATGATACAAAAATATCAGTTACCTTTCTAAACTATTACCAAATAGCTAATGGCTCTTTGTCTGAATTATTATTTTTATTTATTTACTTAGAGACAGAGTCTTGCTCTGTTGCCCAGGCTGGAGTGCCGTGGTACAATCTCAGCTCACTGCAACTTCCGCCTCCCAGTTTCAAGCAGTTCTCCTTGCCTCAGCCTCCCAAGTAGCTGGGATTACAGGTGCCCACCACCATGCTTAGCTAATTTTTTATATTTTTAGTAGAGATAGGATTTTGCCATGTTGGTCAGGCTGGTCCTCCTGACCTTAGGTGACCCGCCCACCTTGGCCTCCCAAAGTGCTGGGATTTACAGGTGTGAGTCACTGCACCCAGACTGTATTGTTTTATGTCATAATGAAAGAAATGAAAATAAAAACCTCTTTTGCAGGCAGAGGCCAGAAACAAAAATCTTGAGCACCTGGTAGAAATGTTAGAAATTAAGTTAATTTCTAAATTCTGAGAAGATAGAAGTCCACATTCCTAACTCCTCCTCTCAGGAGTATAGTATACATGAACCTAAAGTCAGAATCATCAAGATATCAAGTTCTTTAGGGAAGGAATAGGTGCTGAAGGACCAGGCAGAGGGAAAGGTTTGCTTTGCCACTCCTTAAGGCACTGAGCCAGCATCTCAGATTTCACAGTTCTCTAAGTGAGCTTTAAAAAGTAGAATACTGTGGTTTCCCATCAGAAAAGGGCTGAATGTGTCTGCTCCTGGAAGAGGACATTAGCAGGGCTTCCCATAAACCTCTGTTGACTGCTGTGGGCTTACAGTAGAAGTTGCGCTAGTGAACTCAGTTGCTGACAGACCTCATGGTCTGAGGAAGCTGGCCCTTCCACTCAGAGATAATCCCTTAGAGGAGACTGCTGAAGCCTCAGCAGTGTGTGAGCTTGTCTGCCTCTGCAGGTCATTTTTTATCCAGCATTTGTAGGGTTTGCATTGCCAGATACCCACATTGAAGCCTAACCTCTACGGTTGACTAATGGAACACAGCAAAGAAAAAACCACTAAGGGACCAAATTAACTTTATGATGGAAGCCCAAACTAAACAAGTAAATATGTGGCTTCTATTGATGAGCCACAGGGATGAGACAGAAGAATGTAGTAAATTAAGAAAAAAATTATTAAAAACTTTCGGAAAATGCAATTAGAACATAATTAGGACTTTTTAGAGCTAAAAATTTCCTAAGAGAAAAATTCTACAGATGAGCTGATAACCCCTTGTGAGAGCTGAATCTTTTGTTGCAGAAGATCAAATGGAAACAATTTCATGATTTCATGATGCAAGACATACAGAAATAAAATTATTTTTGAAAAGATAAGAGACCTACAGGAACAAATTCAGGAAGTTTGCAAATGAGTGATAGAAAACAAGACAGAACAAGCATTAATTTAGGAAATAATAGAAGAAACTTCCCTAGTTTAGAAACACTTAAGTTGTCAGGTTGAAAAGGCTGAGACTTAGATATATTTGATTGGGGCTGAGGCTGTGTGGAAAAAGTTTAATGAAAAAAATATACCTATCTAGAGATAATGTGCAGAAATAACTGAATTTTAGTCATCATGAGAAAAATTCAGCGAAAAGGAAAGAGAATCACATTAACAATAGACTTCTCACCACTAACCCTACAAACTTAAGAGAACATTAGAACAATATCTTGTAGCCACCAAAAAAGAATCTCTAACAATCCTGTACCTAAACAGGATGTCCTTTATCTTGGTTAAGTAATGGTATGTTCAGATAATTTATTTCATTTGATATGGGAATGCCTTGGTATTGGAGCTACAGTGAACAGGACAAGCAAGTGGACATGGAACTAATTCCTAGGTTAGTGAGAGATAGATAATAAACAAGTTTAGACAAGAAAATGAAACATTGGTGACCGTACCATCCATGTTAGTTATTTGCAATGCTAGGGACAATTATTTGTATTACTTAATAAAATGTTAATAAAAACTCCCTATAGAAGACCATTCTGTTGAAAAATGGACAAACAAGGCAACTTGCAGAAGGAGAAGTATAAAGAGCCAATAAAAATTAAAAGATGGCTGGAGGTGGTGGCTCATGCTTGTAGTTCCAGCTCTTTGGGAGGCTGAGGCAGGCAGATCACAAGGTCAAGAGATCGAGACCATCCTGGCCAACATGGTGAAACCCTGTCTCTACTAAAACTACAAAAATTAGCTGGGCATGGTGGCACACACCTGTAATCCCAGCTACTCAGGAGGCTGAGGTGGGAGAATCGCTGGAACTTGGGAGGCAGAAGATGCAGTGAGCCGAGACGACAGAGTGAGACTTCGTCGAGAAAGACAGGGAAAGGGGGAGGTGTGGGGGGAGGTGAGCAGGAGGAGGAGGTGGGGGGAGGGGTGGGGGGAGGAGTGGGGGGTCGGTGAGGGGAGGGGGAAATCACTAGCAAGGAAACAAATGGAAATTAAAAAAGACCATGTTTTACCAATCTAATTCAGGAATAAACAGGAATTCTAAGAACAATTAGAGTGATACTGGGAATTAATATAATTTTTTGGATAAATAATTTGGCAATACTTTTGTTAGAAGCAAATTTTCAGTACTGCAAAAGAAAGAGGTCTCAAACACAAATTTTCTCAGCAAGGCAATATTAACTTCTATAGAAGGGTGCATCCCACGTCTTGCAGATCCAGCAATAGCGAGAGCACACCTGAACAAGGGAGGGGAAGGGATTCTTATCCCTGACACAGGTAGCCCCTACTGCTTCTTTTTTTTTTTTTTTTTGCCTGTCGGTAATGACCAAAAGTGTGTCAGTTTCAGTGATCTTCTAAAACAACAAAAGAACCCCAGATTTTTATTTCATTGATTTTATTTTTCTGTTTTCTGTTTGATTGATTACCACTCTGATCTTTGTTGTTTTCACGCTTCCCCACCCCCCATCACTTGCTTTGGATTTCATTTGTTTCTAGTTTAAAGTAGAAGCTTAGGTCATTTATTTAATTTTTTTTTCCTAATATAAGTATTTTAAAGCTGTAAATTTCCTCAAGTATTGCTTTAGCAGCATCCCACAAATTTGCGTATGATTTTTTTTTTTTTTTTTTTGAGATGGAGTCTTGCTCTGCCGCCAGGCTGGAGTGCAGTGGCGCAATCTCGGCTCACTGCAACCTCTGCCTCCTGGGTTCAAGCGATTCTTCCGTCTCAGCCTCCCGAGTAGCTGGGACCACAGGGGCGTGCCACCACACCCGGCTAATTTTTTTGTATTTTTAGAAGAGATGGGGTTTCACCGTGTTGGCCAGGATGGTCTCGATCTCTTGACCTCGTGATCCGCCCGCCTCAGCCTCCCAAAGTGCTTCGATTACAGGCGTGAGCCACCGCGCCCGGCCCTGGTATGATGTATTTTTAAAATTTCCTTTTGTTTTTCTACTTTGATTCATGGGTTATTTAGAAGGATCCTGTTTAGTTTTAAAAGATACGTGGGTTTTCCAGAATTTTGTTTGTTTCTAGTTTTGTTCTATTTGGATCAGGAAACATATATACATTTTATTTTTATACCCAGTATAAACCCCAGCATACACTGCTGTTATTCTTGTTTTAAAACCTATTATCTTTTAAAGAAATTTAGGTGAAGCAAATGAAATTTGAATTAAGTATTTTTTTTCTGACTCCTACCCCTGTCATTTGGGGACTCTATTTATATGTATATTAGGCTACATGAAGTTTTCTCTCAATTCACTGATTCTGTTTCTATTTTGGAGGGGTGTATGGGTGTGTGTGTGTGTTTATGGATAATTTTTATTGCTGTGCTTTTATGATCAATTTCTAACCTGTCATTCATCCAGGCAATGTCGTTTTCATCTCAGATATTTTAGTGTTTCTGTTTCTAGAGTTCTGTTTGGGTTTTCTATATTGCCTAACCTTTGGAATGTATGGAATGTAGCAAAAGGTTTTAATGCCCTTTTGTGCTAATTTTAACATCTGGTTGAGTTATGTGTTGTTTTTATTGGTGATTTTTCATTATGTCTCATGTTTTTCTGTTTCTCTGCTTGTGTGGTAGTCTTTGATTGGATGTCATACATTGTGTTTTTATTTTGTTGTGTGCTGGATAGTTTTGTCATCCTGTAAGTCATCCTGAGCTTTGTTCTAGGATGCAGTTAAGTTACTTGGAAATAGTTTGATCTGTTCATATCTTGTTTTATGCTTTGTTTTTATTGTTTTGGAGCCATGCTTAACTGTTAGCAAATTATTCTCCACTACTTAGGCCATACCTTCCTAGGATTACCACAAGAATACTTTAAGACCAGTTTCCTGAGTTTTCTTCCCAGTGCCCTGTGAATTGTGACTTTCTTTAATCTTGCTTGTGGGACAAGTACTATTCCCCAGACTGTTTGACTAGTTTTTTTCCTCACATGCATTCCCTTAGTGGTACTCCTGAACTCTTTCTCTGTGCAGCTCTCTCATTTGATACTCTGTCACATGTCACATGAATTCTAGCTGTGTTACTCTTTCTGGATTCTTCCGCTTCTCAGCTCTGGAAGTCTGCCAGACTTTGTCTAAGTGCCCCTTCTAAATATGTTGACCCAGAAATTCTCACAAGGCAGTAAGCTGGGTAAGAGTAATAGAGTTCACCTCAGTTTCTCATCTCTCAAGGATGACTGGCTTTCATTGCTTGATGCCAGTGTTTTGAAAACTCTTTCATGTGTTTTGTCTGTTTGTTGTTTTTGTTTTTGTTTCAGATGGGATTATAAATCAACTTCAGCTTATTCCTTCCTAGTTGGAAGCAGAGGTCTGGCCTTTTTAAAAAACAGATTAGTACTCTGGTATAAAATAATGTGGTTGTATTAGGAATAATTTTGATGAGTATTTATGTCAAAAGATACTTATCACCTGTATTTGAGAGTGCTTGTGATTTATAGCTTTTTATTTATATTTAAATATATTCATATGTATGTATGTAATCCAGATTTCAGATTCTTCTTTCTAAAATGTGGAATTAGCTGAGGTAGTTTGCATGGTTTTTTCAAACCTACCATTATTAGATGTAAAACTGAAAATCATACATTAAGCTTTAATATCCATACCTCTCTGACTGAATTTCTGATGCATTGGTTAATGTCCTTCTAAATTGTTGTTTCTAGTTATTTCATTCTAAGTGATACTTCAGAGACAAATCTGTTTTATCCCCTATTAAAGTAGTGATGTTGTTCTTTTATATTTTCCTTTTATCCTATGTATCTATGATACAGCCTTCATCCCTGTAGATCTGTGACCCTAATTCAAAAGAAAGGGGTAAGAAGACTTGTCATTTAAATTGCTTACAGAAATTGTTTGACCTTTATGATTAAAGCTTCATAATCCAGTAGTAGTGTGCCTTGGAGAAAGAAAAAATGTATGTATTTAAAATACGAGATGCTAACGGATGAAAGAACTCCAAGTTACTTAGAAACACTAGTTTTGGGGTGTTTGTGTGTGTACATATTTAAAGAACATGTTAGGATTGTTGCCTGTAGATTAAGCAGTAGTTATATGCTTTATTTGCATTATTTTGGGAATGCAAAGAGAAGGCTCACTGTAACACTGCATAAAGACGGATTTAGTATAGCAACAGTAAGATGCTACATTTTGGCCAGCTGTGTTGGCTCATGCCTGTAATCCCAATACTATAGGAGTCTGAGGCAGGAAGATAGCTTGAGCCCAGTAGTTCAAGAGCAGCCTAAACAACTTAGCAAGACCTCATTCTAAAAATAATTTAAAAAATTAGCCGAGCCTGCTGGTGCATGCCTGTAGTCCCAGCTACTCAGAAGGCTGAGGTAGCAGAATCAATTGAGCCCAAGAAATTGAGGCTCCAGTGAGCCATAATCATACCACTTCACTTCAGCCTGGGCAATACAGTGAGAGCCTGTCTCAGAAAAAAAATAAAAGCTACTTTTTAAGGATAATCAACCACTTTTTAAATTGTTCAAAGGCAGGATTGTTTATAAAACGTCAATAATAAATGTTTTAGGGATCTGGAAGTATATAGCATTTACTATTCATACAAAGCCTTAGATATTTAGTAAAGATGGTTGATAGAAAAAATACCAAAATAGTGAATCAAGCTATTATGTGTAATTTCAGCTATAATACTGTGTTGATAAAATTTCTAAATGCTGGTGCAAAATGATGCATATTTTCCCTGACATTGTAGTCTTCTAAGCACTTGTTAAGATTCTGAGTATATTATTAACATTTAATACTCTGAAATGTTGAGCTTTTGGCCTTGAATAATATTTCAGACAGCATTGGTAGGTTAATGTTATCCCTCTTAAGCACTAGACCATATTATTTTACTTTTCTAGCTTATATAAGGTAATAGTAGAGTTTAAACATTTTGAACAGTCATTAATCTGTTTAGGGCAATATGTGTGAAACTTTTGCTATGATTTGATTTGAAGCCATTTTCATTTTGCTTCCATATTCTCCATATTGCAAAAACATAAAATTGCACATGAAGAATGAGAAAGATGATCTTATCTGAAGAATTTTCACCCTTTTTTCGCATCTTACAGTGTTGAAACTGAAATTTCAGATACATTATAAAATAGTAAAGTTAAAAAGAAAGCAAACAACCTGGCTTTGCTGAAGAAACTGTTTTCTTGGTCATTCCTTTGAAAAACAGGAAGCCAGAATTAGAAAGAAATTTGAAACTTGGATAATTTCTTTGGTTTTCTTTGGTTCTACTTTGAGTACATAACCACCTGCCTCTAAAATGATAGGGATTCAGTATTACCATAAAGTAGTTTGGGCAAAACACTGCCACTTTACTCTGTTATACCTAAAAATGTTTGACTAGAAACAGCTAAATATAATATTTGATATTTAGAGAAATGTAAAATGGTTGTTTGAACTTCACAAGCCACAGATGTACGTCATGATCATGTAACAGCACTGTTTTTAATACAATTTCTTTTTTAAAAATATGAACTAGCTGACGTTCAAATTTTGGAAATTAAAGGTTTGCTCTGTTTTACTTCTATGTCTTGGGCTATATTTTGTAGTAAATCAGAGACCAAAAGATTGGTTTTAAAATATATAAGTAACCTTTCTGAAGTTAATACTGTGTAATCTTTGAGTAAGCTCTTTGTCATAAATTTATAATAAAGCCATAAAGTGGCACTGTTGCTTTATAAACTTAGAATAATTATTTGCCATGTTAGTGCAGAGTTCAAAAAGTTCTATATATTCTGCAAAATAATCACTCATTATTGAATAATACAGTTATTTGAGAATATTCACGTCTAGAATATTTTATGAAGTACTGATTTCAATGATGTTTTGAAATCTTTTCAAATCTGTAAAAACCCTCCTTTTCAATGTGGGTTATATTAAACAAGTTACTTTTAATTGCATAATTAAGCTATAATTATCTAAGGGAAGGTATTGGAGAGTACAGTTTTTTTCAAAGAATTTATAAAATTAAAATTCAGGGCTACAGTTATAGCCTTACCCTTTAATTCATGACTAAAAAAATTTCTCTTTCAGACAGCAAATGGATACATCTTGTTTTTTCATATTACATCTACAAGAGGGGACAGGTACCTTTATGAACCAGTGTATCCCAAGTAAGTTTGTTGCTTTTTGTTCTTTTAACTTGCGTACTTTGTATTCAGAAAAGCATTACAGTTTTGAGTTGTCTGTAGTGATTAAAATAAAACTAAGCCAGCATTTCCAAAATGGTGTTTCAAAAATTACCAGGTCTTTGAACTGTCATTTCTTGAATAAAGAATTTTGTAAGTCTGGGAATCTTGATGATAAACTATATCAAAATATTTGCTATTAATAAATTGCAGGTCTGGCATTTCTCAGTCCTTATTAGGGAAGAGCTAAGAGATCATGAGAGGAAGAGTTGAAATGTTGGTAAATTACAGGTACTTTTGCCTGTCCTTTTGTATATGCATAGAAAAAAAATCCCAGACAGTTGTTAACTCTTGGTTAAAATTTGGGAAAAACATAGACTTTTGCTCTTTACACTGTGTAGTTAAGTATATTTTGTGTTGTTTTTTTCCTTATAGCAGGCCTTAACTTTTGAAATAAAAGAACATATCATTGTGAAGCATTTTGTCTTTAAAAACAACAACAAAAAAACAAAAAAAACCTCAAGCGATAAAGTTGGATAAAAATATAAGAGCATTTATCACATTTCTAGGTGGTGGAAGACATCCAAAGTTTAATAGGTATATAAGAAATTAAAGAGAAAAACAGATTTTATTGTGTGAAAAATTTAAGTTTTTGAATATTAACAACAAAAAAAAACATTAATAGCAAGTAACTTGGAAAAAATATTTGTGGTAAATAGGGCCAAGTCTTACTACTTATATATATAAGAGAGATATATAAATTGCCAGTAAGCACACAGAGATTCCACTAGATAAATAAGTAAAGGTAATCTCATAAAAGGAAATACTGTAACTAACAAACTCAAGAGAATTTCTGTACTTTAAAGCACAGACATTTTTTTGATGATGGGATTCAATTTAATTTGGTTATTTTTCAATAAAAATTTTTAGTGCTAAAATTTTTAACACATAAATATAGTGCAAAATGATAGGAACATCATGATGTATTTAGAAATTTTAAGTTCAGTTAAATTCAGACCCAGTAGTAACCCAAATAAAATAAACACATAAAGACAGTGCAAACTGATAGAAACATCATGATGTATTTAGAAATTTTTAATTCAGTTAAATTCAGACCCAGTAGTAACCCAAATAAAATAAAACATTAAATATAACCATTTTTCTGCGCACACATTTTAATATATTAAAATAGTTTTTTAAAATTATTACTGCTAGCAGAGGTGTAATGAAAGTTGTGTTGCACACTTCTGATACACAAAGGTGTGATAATAGGGAGTTGGTTAACGTAGTCATTAAATATAATGTCTCAGAAAAATGTATAGACTTAAGAACCTGACCATATTATAATGCCAAGCAAAGAAACAAGTCACAAAAAATTATATATGTAACATGACCACAACTACATAAAACAAAACAACAAAAGTCATCTGAAGACAAAACCTAGAACAATACAAGACAAATATTTATGGTAATTTTTTCTGATTGGTAGGACTATAGTGATTCTTCTGCTTTTCAATTCTTAAATTATTAACTGTTTGGATTTTCTTGATGATACAGCCACTTGTTTTTGTAACAAATATAGTGCTAATTGAGGTTTTCAGTTTTGGAATTCTTTAAAGTACAGAAATTTTTTTGATGATGGGATTCAATTTAATTTGGTTATTTCTCAATAAAGATTTTTAGTGCAAAAAATTTTTTAAACATAAATACAGTGCAATATGATAGGAACATCATGTATTTAGAAATTTTAAATTCACTTTTATTGGTAAAACTGAAAAAACAAGTTTTTTTCATTCTAAATGATAATTTTGTGATTTTTTTGAAGAACTGTTGTAATCAGTGACTAAAATTAGATTTACTTGTGCATTTTGAACTACTGTATTTAGTTTTATTGCTTAATTTAGACATGTTTCTATAAAAAGCAATAATCAGAAGCAACAATTTAACTTTATGTTTCTGTGGACATGGTAGAGAAATAACTTGAAATAGTGAAAATTCTGTTTTCTTTTTTTCAGTTCACTAATACGATTACATGTTTATAATGTTTTGGGATCGTATTTTGAGACCCACTTTTTGTGTTCCAGAAAAGTTTTGAGAAACAGTTTCTTTCTTTTCTGATTCTAAAACTGCAAGAGACACCAGTTAACTAAGTAGTCCTGACATTGCATGAACTTTGCTGTGTTTGACTGTGTGTGTTAAGGCAGAGAACTAAATAAAGAACGTAGTCTCTTAATTTGGGTATTATTTCACCATACTGAAAGTCTTAGGTTTCAATGGCTGACCTCAATAAAATGTGCATTGCCTTAGAGCAGCTTGAATAATAGTTAAAGGTACAGGCTTTGATGTCAGATAGACCTGGAATTAAATGTTTGCTGCGGAGAACCAGCTCGGTCAGGAGCTCCATTCCCAGGGGGGCTGAAGGTATTGAGAGGCAGACACCCAGATAGCCAAGAGAATGGATCTATCTGGGGACCAACAACCTGAGAGCCTGCAGGGCTTGCAGCTCTCCAGGACTGAGGTCCCCCAGCAGAAATTCATTCATGCATTTATTTGCTCTTTGACTGGTGATTCTTGTTAATTCACAGACGTTCTACATATATTCTTATTAATATGCAGGTGTTCTACATATACACATAACTCAGGAATACACCAGGTAGGCAGCTGTTACCCACCACCAATCACAAACTAGAAAGTATCCTCCACAAAGCACGTAGCTTATGAGATTATTAATAAAGGACAACTGCTCTTACCAGTAATTATTTTTTCACCACGTTTTTACTTCATTTCTAAGCTTTTAAGTAATTTAAAAATATATTTGTATTTTTGTACTTAATAATTTGCTGCTTTGTCAGAGTCTAACTTCAAACTTCTACCTGAAATGAAGTAAATCTCTTACATGAAAATAGTTCTGTTGTATATTTGTGTGCTAGACTATTTTTTCTAGTTGGATTACTTAGTCTAGTAAGTTTCTTGGTTTTTCCGCAGAACACGTTTGTACAAAGGGAATAAAAATAACTTCTTTAATTGTTAGGAGGATTAAATAAATTCACATTCTTAAAACCTGAAAAATAGTGGTTATATAAGGATTTGAGGAAAGTAAAGTTTGGTTTTGACAGTGGTATCTTCATTGTCATCTGTGACATTATAAACACTTGTGTAGTTTGAGACACTGTTCTAAGCACTTTTTAATACTCATTTAATCCCTGTAGCAACCCTATGTGGCAGTTAGGTATAATTATTATACAAACTGCTGCACAGAGAGGTGAAGTAACTCACCCATAGTCACACGCTAATGAATGGCACAGCAAGGAATCAGACATAAGTGCTGCAGCTCCAAAGTCTGTGCTGTTGATCAGTAATACATTGCCTCAACCCTGCTTATGCTCCATCTAGCTACTTCTTTGGGATTTATCTGGTAGTAGAGAATGGAAAAGAAAAATGGAGAAATGATCTGGAGTGGTTTCTAATAGTCCTGAAGAATAGAGGCAGTATAATGACTGAGGCCAGTGGTTAATCTTCCTCTTCTCACTCATTTATAGAAATACTATTGTCTCTTGTTTCTCTTCTCTAAATCTTATTAGTTCATCACATAAGTTTTTCTAGACTATCTTAACTTCCCTGTATTATGTGACAGCATCTTAACCTCAGACTGCATATCCTTTTCCACTGCATGTCTTTTTCCACAGGTCTGATACCTCATGATCTATCCTAGTTTCCACCTAGTGTTGTTTCTAGCATCCTTCCTATAGATGTTGGGAGTCAGTCTTTAACAATGGTGGCGGTTTTATTAAGTGACTCCTTATACCTCAAAGATTGTTTATTCTTTGATGAATGAATTTTCCATTTTAGAAATCTTAGATTCCATTTTATATTAAAATATCCTTCATATTAGTTACACAGACTGGTGGACCAGACTAATTGAAGGTTGTCTGGACATTTTATTTTATGGTTTGGAAATTTTAGTGAAATTAATGAAGGAAACTGCCAGGGATAAATCAGAATTTGTGTTTAGCTTTAAAATGTGTTCATATGCTTATGTTTAAATAGAAGTTTAATAGATCTTTAAATTGCACATCATATTTAATTTCATCATAATGAAAATAATTTAAATATGTCATAATATATACTTTGTTGAGAGTAGAGATATTTTCAAAACTCTTCTTCCTATCCACTGCTACTATTTTCCTCTTTTTCTGTTAGAGACTAGCATTATTGAGCTTGAGTTTCTTTAAAGTTTTTGTACTAAAATTCAGTACATTTAATTATTACATAGTAAAGATATCAATCTTATCTTTTTCACTGAAGAAAAAAAATCACTCCAAAATATAATCGTATCTCCTCTTCTTCCCCCTCCACCCTCCCAACATATTTCATCAGATGGTGATGCTTCTTACCAGCTCACTGTTAATGAATTAGTGCCAGGTGGAAAGGAAGAGAAGAGCTACCTGAAGTTAGCAATTTTTAACTCCAACACAACTTGTTCCTTTTAAAATCCAGCTTTGCAGAAGAAACCTACAGTAAGGGACAGAACCATCTAAATCATATCAAATATAGAGGCGAAAAGAGATCTGAATTAGTTACAGACTCATGAAAGTTTCCCTCAACACGTTTATTTCTTTTTGTTATTATGTTCTGAGTGTTTGTTTTCTAGAGAGGAAACTTCAGCTACTTTTCCCTTTCATTTCTAATATACTTTGTTCTACATTCAATTTATAAACTTGACAAAGTATGTTAGTGGTCTTAATGTCTATGTTCTGCCTGAGCCTCTGAAAATGTCCCATGTCTAGTTTGATTTCAGTGTATTTATATTCTGTAAATGTACATGGGTGAACTTTCACTATTGAACTTTGTATATTACATGCATACATTACCTTATAGGCTTGAGCACTTATTAATAGGATTGGTAACAATTTTACTATGTAAGTTCTGGGTAGTGAAAACTCCTTCCTTATTGGCTGCACTTCCAAGGGTAGCGCCTGAATCCAAAGAATGATAGGACTGTTAAAAAATGTTCCCAATTCGAAGAGCACTACATTGTTTTTATCAGACTAAAGTTTGTCTTCGTGTGTGCTAATGTAAACGATAAGCAGTTTTTTTTTTTTTTTGTGGTTCGGTTCTATAAAAAGTCTGGTGAGAGGGTACTACCTCTTTCAGAAACTTCTGAAAACTATTTTCAACCATCTGCCTATCCATTTTAAAAGTATTAAATTTTGTCAGGCTCTAGGCACTGTTGTAGATACTAGAGATCCAACAGTGGAAAAAAACCCAACAAAACAAAAAGCCCTACTGATAGAGCTTGTTATTCTTCTAGTAGAGGGTGATAGGTAAAATACATTATGAGTTAGGTGATCCACTCTATGGAGAAAAATAACACAGGGTAAGGGAATGAGAGTGGGGATACAACTTAAAATAGTGGTTGGTGTCTTCACTGAGAAGATGACATATAAAAGGATCTCAAAGATGATGAGGTAACAAAAACATACATCCAGAGGGAGACCATTCTGGATTGGTGAGATTTAGCACGTATGAAAGTTCATAAGAAGATATCGATATTGTGTATAAATTTTAGGTCCTATTTAATAATTTATAGTTAGTAAGAATGAATTTTTTATTATTTATAAAGTTGAAAATACAGTATGATTTTTAGATAACTGAATCCTGTGAAAGTCAAGAGTGCTTTTTTTTCCCTATAAATGGCACCACCATTTATTTGAGTTTATTCATTCTTCCTGCCCACTAACATCAATAGCCAGTCTATATCTAGTCCAGTATATTCTACCTTGTGTGTCATTTCTTTTCCCTCCTTATGATTCTCAATGACGCTATTTCAGTTTAGGTCTTGTCACTTTTCTCCTTGTTATTTCTTTTCTTTCTTCTTCCTCTTCTTCTTCCTCCTCTTCCTCCTCCTCTTCCTGTTCCTCTTCTTCCTCCTCCAAGTCCGCCTCCACCTCCTCTGCCACCACCTGCTCCTCCTTGCCCCTCCCTCACCCAGGCTGGAGTGCAGTGGCATGATCTTGGCTGCTTGCAACCTCTGCCTTCTGGGTTCAACCAGTTCTCATGTCTCAATCCTAACTAGTTGAGACAACAGGCATGCACTACCACGCCTGGCTAATTTTTGTATTTTTAGTAGAGACGAGGTTTTACCGTGTTGGCCAGTCTGGTCTCGAACTCCTGACCTCAAGTGATTTCCCCACCTCTGCCTCCCAAAGTGCTGAGATTACAGGCATGAGCCACTGCACCTAGCCTATTATATCTTCTTAATTTCAAATTAATGTCTAAACCTCGCTCACTCCCTACCAAGCTATACATGCTTTTGTTTCGTTAAACTTGGTGGGAGAGATCCAAGATGGCCGATTAACAACAGCTCAGGATTGTAGCTCCCAGTGAAAGCGCAGAGAGCTAGTGGACGCCGCACTTTCAGACGAATTTTTGTTGCCCACAGACCAGGAGATTCCCGGCGGAGGAGCCACATGGGTCGCCAGCGCGATTTTTTTGGCCGGCGCGGCTATTTTGCCGGCGCCCCAGCACGGCGCTTCTCGGCGCGGAGTATACGGGACGACTCCGGCTCGGCTGGTCCCGTCCCCACAAGGAGAACAGCAATTGGAAGCGCTGAGGACT